>PGFX01004063.1:0-24494 GCA_003612995.1 Prototheca bovis | reverse complement strand
ATTCCCCCCCCCCCCCCCCCCCGGCCGGCCCGGCGGGCCTCACCTGCGTTCCCCTCCTCCCCACTCTTCTCCGCGACCGTCTCCCTCGCTCCCCCTCTCTCCGCCCCTTGCGCTCTTGGCGCCTCGTCCTCCCTCCCGCCTCGCGCCCTTTCGTGCCTTTCTTTCTTTCTTTCTTTCTTTCTTTCTTTCTTTCTTTCTTTCTTTCTTTCTTTCGTTCGTTCGTTGGTTCGCTCGCGCTCGCCGCACGCCCCGCTCATCTTTCGTTCGCGCCGCGCCGCGGTCTGTAACGCGTGCGCGTGCGGGGGCGAGGTCGCCGGTCGCCACGGAGAGCGTTGCACAAAGGGGCGTCGCCGGGGCGAGCGCCGGAGCGGAGAGATGCGTGCGCGAGGGAGGGCACCGCGAGCAAATGAAAAAAGCACAACAGAGGCCGCGAGCCGCGTCTCGAGAGAGGCGCGCGAAGGGGGAGGAGGGGGACGGGGTTGCGGGCGTCGTCGTCGGGGAGAGGGACGGGGGAGGGGGGCGTCGTCGTCGGGGAGAGGGACGGTGCAGGGGGTGCGACGGGGCTCGCGGCGTGCGTGAGCGGCCTTTGGCGCGGACGAGCGGTTCCTGGGGGCATTCTGGGGCCGTCCGGCCGCGTCGCGCGCCTCTAGGCTCTGCGGAGCCTCTCGAGACGGGCCTTGAGGTCGTCCATCGAGGAGACGCCCCCGTCGCCGCCGCCGGCCGCCGCCCCCCCCGCGGCGCTCGGTCCTCCCACGAGTCCCGAGGGCGGGGCGGGCAGCCCTCCTCCCGCGCCCGCGGCGCCCGCGGCGCCGGCTCCCGGGGCCGCGCTCGGCCCCGCGCCTGCGAGTCCGCTGCTGGAGGCTGCGCCTGCGGCCGGCGCGCTCGCTCCAGCGGCCGGTCCTCCTGCGGCTCCTCCGACGACTCCCGACGCGCGGACGGCCTGTCCCCCCGAGCCTCCCCCGGCGCCTCCCGCGCCTCCCGCGCCTCCCGCGCCGGGGGGCGGCCTGCGTCCCTGCCGGTCGCCTCCGACGGCGACGGCCTGGGGCTGGGCTGCCTCTGGCTCTGCGATGCCCGGCGCGTTGGGGACGGCGGCGAGCTTTTCGGCGGTGTTGATGCCGATCTCCGCGAGGACCTGGTCGATGAGCTCCTTGCTCTCCTCCTCCTGCTCGGGCCCCTCGGTGACGTCGTCGATGGCGTCGCCGAGCATCTCCTCGGTCTGCTCCATCATCATGCTCTGGCGCTCAAACTCGCGCGTGATCTTGGAGAGCGCCGGGAGGTTGAGTCGGCGGTTCATCATGCCCATCGCCTTGGTCGCGCCCTTCATCGAGTCGGCCATGGCGGCCGTCGACTTGAGCGTCGACATGTGCAGCGACACGGCCTGCAGCTGCGACTTGAGCGCAAACAGCTTGTTCACCGCGTGGCGGTTGCGAACCAGAGACTTGGCCATCACGTTCACCGCAGGCTGGCGACGTAGGGAACGGGAAGGGGAGGGGGAAAAGGCAAGGGGCCGAGGTTGGCGCGGCCAAAGGGACGCGAGCGCGAGCGCGGGAGGGACGGACGGCGCGCGCGAGGGCGAGCGCGGGAGGGACGGACGGCGGGCGTGAGCACAACTGGAGTGGGCTCCTCCCGGCGCCGGCCCCGCCCGGCCGGGCAAAACAGCAAGCGGCCCGGGAAAGAGTCGGGTCGAGGCAGCAGCTCCGGCGCGGCCCAGGCCCCCTCCGCTTCGCCCCCCTCCTCCCTCCCCTCCTTTCCCCTGCGCACGCGTTCGGCCCGGATCTCTCCGTGCCGCCCTCCGTGCTCGCCCAGCTCCGCCCCGCCCCCCCCCCCGGCCCTCCCCGCTCTCCCCACCGCACCATCTGCCCCTCGCGGGCCATGCGCTTGATCTCGACGATGAGCTTGCGCTCCTCGGCCTGAAGCGACATGCGCTCGCGGTCCAGCTCGCGGATGGCGCGATCGAGCATCCGCTTGTTCTCGCGCAAGAGCTCTGCGCGGGTGTGGGTGGGGCGGGGCGGTGAGCGCGACGGAGCGGGCGACGCGGCGGGACGCGGCGAGAGCGAGAGCGAGACTGCACGGCGCGCGAGACGGCGAGGAAAACGCCGCGCGGGCGCTCGCCGATCGGGCGCCCGCGGAGCGTCAGACGCCACGAGGCGGCGCGGGCGCACCCTGGGGAGTCTTGCGCTTGCCGAAAAGCCAGTCCATGCCCATCGCGACGAGCGGGCGCGGGGTGCGGGGGAGGGCGCTGCCGAGCGGGTGGGGGTTGAAGTCGTCCGCGCGACCGGTCTCGGGAGGGAGGGTGCCGACGAGCTCGCAAGTCTTCTGCGAATCCGCACGGCACGAAGGGAAAGGATTTGGACGCGGTGGAGCACTCGCCGGCCTTTGTCCACGACCGAACGCGTTCCGGCCCGAGCCGGCGCGCGGCCGGGGGGAGGGAGGGGGACCCAGCCCGGCCGGGCGCGCGCGCGCGGCGGGACGCGCCGACGCGCCCCGGCGCGGGGGAGGCGCGCGGGGAGCTGGGAGGCGAGGGCCGAGGCACCTCCCCCGGCCCTTCGCCTCGACGGGCCCCGCCGCTTCCCCTCTCGCGGCGCCCCCTCGGCTCACCCCGCTGGCGCCCTCGGCCTCCCTTCCCTCCCCTCTCGCCACGGTCCCCTCGGGCCCCCTTCCCTCCCCTCGCTTCACCCCCCTCGCTCCTCCCGCGCTCCCCTCCCCCACTCCCCCCTCGCTCCTCCCGCACTCCCCCCTCGCTCCTCCCCCACTCCCCCCTCGCTCCTCCTCCACTCCCCCCTCGCTCCTCCCCCACTCCCCGCCCCGCTCGCTTCCTCCGCTCCTCCGCTCCCCTCCGCTGCTCCGTGGCGGGGGCGGCCGACCCCCCCGCGCGCGCGCGTGTGCATGCGCGCATGCGCGGCCTGCGGGGGGCTCTCGATTCGCGGCGCGATCGCTGCGCCTCAAACGTGCGGGACAATGGGTCTCGACGCCTGAGCGCCTGGTCGCATCGCGAGCGACGAGGGCGCCATGTCCTCCTCCGACTCTGACGGCGGGCCGGGCGCCGGCCCGGCCGCGCGCCAGAACCGGCACCGCTTTAAGAGCTTCACGCAGCGCGCCAAGGAGGTGCGCGCATTTCCCGTCGGCTTCGTGGCCTCGGAGAAAACGCATCGCGCCGCGCGAAGCGGCAAAACGGAGCGGCAGAGGGGGAGGGGCCGAGAGCAGCGGGGGCGGGGAGGGGGGGAGGGAGAGGGGGGCGCGGCGCGCCATGCAGGGCGAACGGAGGAGCGGAGCGCTGGGCGAGCCCGGAGCGTGTCGGAGGTGGGGGGGCGGGCGCGGGTTGATGGCCGGGGCGGTCGGCGCGGGTCGGTCGCACGGCCGCATCGTTCGCTCACCCGCCGCTTTGCTCTCCTCCTCCCCCGCCCCCCCCTCACCTTCCGCCTTCGTTCCCCGCGCCTCGCAGGTCGCGAAACGGACCCGTCCGGACCTGGCTCCCGTGCGCGAGGCTCCCCTCGGCGATGCCCCGACCTTTTTGGCCGAGTGCCTGGCCCGCCAGCGCGAGCTGGCGGTCAGCTCTGCGTTCGCCCGGTACGCCGGGCAGGTTTTACCTCTCTGTTCGTCGCTGCCGCTGCTGACGCTGAGCGCGGACCGCGTGGTGGACCTCACCTGCGAGTCGTTCGAGCAGGCGGCCTCCGAGCCCGACCCGTCGGATGGCCGCAACGGCACGCTGAGCGCGCTGGCGGACGCGCTGACGTCCCTGGCGCGCGACCTGGGCCCCGAGCTGGTCGTCGGCGGACGCATCGAGAAGCTTCTGGACGCGGTCACGCGGCTCGTGGAGGGCGCCGACCTCGCGAAGAAGCCAGAGTCGCTGGGCACCGTCCTGGGCGGCCTGGCGGCGGCGCTGCGCGCGCTGGGCGGCCAGCTCGCGCGCCGCGCGCCGGCCGTGCTGGCGCGGACGCTGCGTCTGCGCGCCTCGCGGCACGCGCACGTGGTCGAGGCCGCCGCGGGCGCGGTCGCGCCGCTGGCGCGCGCGGGCTCGAAGAAGGAGCTGCGCGCGGCGGTCCGTGCGGCGCTCGTCCCCGCGCTGCTGCGTCCGGACGCGCGCCGCCGCGCCTCCTCTGCCGCGTTCGCGGCCGCGGCCGCCGCAGGCGTGGACGCGGGCCTGCACTCGCGCGCGGGGCAGGTGCTCGACGTGCTGCTCGACCTGCGCGGCGCCGAGGGCGCCGGGAGGCTGTCGCCGGCGTCGCTCGCGGCCCGGCGAAGCGCCGTGGCCGCCCAGGCCCTCGACGCGCTGCAGGCGCGCGGCCGCCGCGGCAAGCTCGGCGCCCTCTGGGCGGCGCTGCTGGCCCGTGCGGACCTCGAGGTTGCCGACCGAGGAGAGGAGGAGGAGGAGGCGGACGGCGAGGACGGC
Organism: Prototheca bovis; assembly: GCA_003612995.1. Classification (NCBI taxonomy): domain Eukaryota; kingdom Viridiplantae; phylum Chlorophyta; class Trebouxiophyceae; order Chlorellales; family Chlorellaceae; genus Prototheca; species Prototheca bovis. The sequence goes on along the minus strand of PGFX01004063.1, from coordinate 20,104 downwards.
CGCGGCCCGCGGGCCGCCGCGCTCGCCTCGCTGCGCCGCGCGCTCGCCCTCTCGCTCCTCGCGCGCGCGGTGCTCTTCGGGGGCGGCGGCGCGAGCGTCGAGGACTACGCGCCCATCGTCGCCGTCCTCCACAAGGCCGTCCGGAGGTGCGTCGACGACGCGGCCGCGAGCGGCGCGGCGAGCGGCCGGGGAGCCGAGAAGGGGAAGACGGAGAAGGGGACGACGGACGGCGGGGCGCGCGAGGGCGGGGCGGGCGACGACGCCCTGGCCCTTGCGCCCGCGGAGCTCCGTCTGCTGTCGTCGCTGTCGCTCGAGCCGTCCGAGCCGCGTGCGCTGCTGCAGCTCGCGTGCGCGGTCGTGCGCGCGCACGCCAAGGCGTCGGGCGCCTCGCAGGGCCCCCGAGGGCTCGTGGTCGGCGCCGAGGCCGCCAGGGACGCCATGCCGGGGACGCTCGGCGTCGCCTGGTACAAGGCGCTCCTCGACGTTCGCGGCGCGGGAGCGTCCAGCGGCACCGAGAAGAGCCGCGCAAAGGGCGGCAAGAGGGGCGGCAAGGCCGCCGCCGCCGCCGCCGCCGCGAGGCCGTCGCGGGGCATGCCCGCGCTGCACGCGCTGGCGTTCGCGCGCGCGCTGCTGGAGCTTGGGAGGGCTGGGGAGGTCGTCGTGGTGGACTCCAGACGCGAGATTATCGAGCGCTGCGTCGCGACGATCGAGGAGGGCGCGGCGGGCGAGGGCGCGTCGACGGTGACCGCCGCGCCGGCGGCCCTCGCCGCCGCCGTCTCCGAGCCGGCCACCGAGACCTCGGTCCTGGACGCGGCGTGGGAGATCGCCGCCGAGGTGGCCGACCGCACCGCCCGCGTCGGCGAGAACCCGAACGAGGACTCTGCCGCCGCGGAGCCGCTCCCGCCGGCGCTGCTCGAGCGCGCCCAGGCCCGCGTGCGCGCGGCCGTGGCGGCGCTCGAGGAGGGCGCCGAGGAGGCGGGCGGGGAAGGCGCCGAACGCGCTTCCGCCGTCGTCTCGCGCGCCTGGGCCGCCCTGCGGCTGGCCGGCGTGGCGTTCGCCGACGCCGCCGAGCGGCGCGAGGTCGCGCTCCGCACCATGCGCGCGGCCGAGTCGCTGCGGGCCGGTGCGGGGGCCGTCTCGCCGGCCTTTGCCACGCTGTGCTCCGCGCTCAGCGCCTTTGCGCGGGCACGCGCGCTGGAGGCCGCTCCGGATGCGGCTGCGCGCGCGCGGGACGCGACCGAGGCGTTCGAGGCCGCCCTGGCGTCGCCCCTGAACGCGCACCTGCTGCGCGTGGCCGCAGAGGCCGCCGCGCTGCGGGCGCCCGACCCCGCGACGCTCCCGCGCGCCTGCGCGGCGCTGGCGCCGGCCCTGCGGTCGCTCGACCAGAGCGTGCGTCGCGCGGCGCTCCAGCTGCTGGCCGCCTTTCCCGCGCCGCCGCTCGAAGGCGCCGAGGCGGCCGAGGGCGGGGACGAGGGCGCCGCGCCCATGGACCGGGACGGTGGCGAGGAGGAGGGCGAGGGGGAGGAGGAGGACGAGGACGACCTCGACGAGGGCGAAGCCTCGGACGATTCGCAAAAGGCCTCAGCCTCGACGCAAGCATCGAGAAAGGGCTCCGCCTCCGCCTCCTCTTCGGTGGCTCGCTTCACGCTCTTCCAGACGCTCTCGGCCGCGAGCGCGGCCTCGCCGGCCTCCCCCGAGGCGCGGTCCGCAACGCTGGCGCTTGGGCGGCTGGAGAACTGGCTGCGCTACGGCCGCGTGCCGCCGTTCGCGCGCGAGTCGGCCGCTTCGGCCGCTCTGGGCGCGCTGGGCGCGCGCTTCAACGCGTTTTGGGAGCCCGCAGAGAAGGCCATCGGCGCCGCGCTCGACGCCGAGCAGGCCTCCAGGCGCACCAGGGGCAAGGGCGGCGAGGGGGACGCGCTCGACGCCGCGCCCCCGCCCGTCGGCGCCGCCGTCATGGCCTTTCTGCGACAGGCCCAGGCCGACGCGCTTCGTGGCGTCAAGGCCGGCGAAAAGCCCAGCGGGGGGGACGGAGCCGCGGGCGTGGCCGAGACGGCCGCTTCGCCCGCGCCCGCGGCCCCCCCGGCCTCCGCCGCGGACGAGGGGGACGCCGCGGACGAGGGCGAGGAGCGCGAGGCGCCGTTTTCGCCTGCGCCACTCGACCTGGGGCCCTCGCCGCTGGATGCGCTCGCCGCAGCCTCCGAGGATGCCTACGCGGCCTCGTTCGCGTCCATCCTCGTCTCGGGCGGCGCGCAGCGCGCCTCCAGCTCGGTGGCCGGCTGTACGTCGGGCGACGTGCGCCTGACGCGCATCCTGCGCGCGCTGGGCAGCGCGCGCCCGGAGCGCGTGCTGGCGCTGGGCGGCGAGTGGGTCCCGCTCTTCCTCGAGTACGCCGCCGCCAAGGAGCATGCCGGCGGAAGCGAGAGCAGGGAGGGCGCCAGCAAAGGCTCGGACGAGGGCACGTCGGAGGAAGGCAAGGGAGACGAGGGCGGCGACGAAGCGCAGGGGGAGCAGGAGAAGGACAGCGAGGACGACGAGAAGCGCGACGGAGAGACCGAAGAGGCTGCGTCCGCGTCCGTCGCTGCCCCCTCGCCGCTCGCCTCCGCGTCGACCCCCCCCGTCGCCCGCACGACGCCTCCCGGCCTGATCCGCATGAGCCGTCGGGCGTGGCGCGCCGACCTGGCCGAATGGCTGGCGCTGTTGGCCAACCTGCCCGGCATCCGGAGCGTCGAGGGGGCCTCGCACGTGCTGGTCGCCGTCCTGGGCCTCGTGGCCGACAGCGACGACGCCGTCTCGGCCAAGGCCATCGAGTGCCTCGGGCCCTTCCGGCTCAAGGGCATCTCGGCGCACCTCGACCGCCTCGCGCGCTTCGCCGACGACTCCACCGTGCGCGCCGAGATGGTCGCGTTCTCGCTCGCCAGGGGGAGCGGAGGCGTCGCAGGCGCCGCCCCCGGCGGCCTGGAGACGTCCGCGGCGGGCAACGCCGCCGCGTCCGCCCTCGGCGTGGGGGAGGAGGACGACGGGGGCGACGACGGCGAGCGCGTCGGCGAGGACGCGGGCGCCGGACCGGCGACCGGGTCGACGTACTCGGAGGGCCTGACGGGCAGGACCAACCGCGCGCAGAGCGTGGGCCGCAAGGGCAAGGGCAAGAGCGCGTCCTCGGGCGCGGGCTCGGCGGCCTCTGGCTCTTCGCCCCCGCTGGCGCTCGCGGACCGCCCACGCGTGCTGCCGCTGCTGATCGCGGTGCTCTACCCCAAGCTGCGTCCGCGCCCGCGCAAGCGCGTGGCGCGGCGCTCGCTCGCGCCGCCCAGCCGCGGCGCCGTGCTCGACTACCTCTCGGCCGCCGAGCCCCTCGAGCTCCGGGCCCTGCTGGGCCGCATGCTCGCCGACGTCGGCAGGGCCGTCCCGGCCGACGGCGGCCGGGGGGGCGAGAGCGCAGCCGAGCGCGCGCCCTCGGCGGCGGCCTCGGCGTTCGACGCGCTGGCGGCCGAGACGCTCGAGCCGCGCTGGACGCGCGCGCTCGGCACCGGCGACGGCCTGGCGTTCCTCCGGTCCCTGGACCTCGGCGCGCTCTTCGCCCTGCCGCGCACGTCGCTGGTCGGCTTTCTGAACGCGCTCGCAGACCTGCTCTCGAGGCTGCGGCACCGCATGCACCCGTTCCTGCCCGACCTCGCCGCGCTCGCGCTCGCGCTGCTGCGGGGCGCGGACGCCCGGGCGCTCGAGCTCGGCATGTGGACCGCCACCGAGGGCGGCGCCAAGACGCGCGGGGCGCTCGACGCCGTGCTCGAAGACGCCGCCGGGGACGCGCGCGACGCCTCTGCCGCCTTCCCGACGCCCACCTGGGACCGGTCGCTGACCAGAGAGGTCGCGGCGCGGTCCATGCGGTTCTTCGCGGCACTGGCCATCGACTTTGGCGCGCTGCCCACGCTCGGCTACCTGTGGCCGCGGCTGCTCGTCGCCGCCGCGCCGGCCGCGTGCAGAGCGCCCACCGAGGCGTCCGCGGACCGCGCGCCCGCGGCCCTCGAGCTCGCCTCGGCCGTCGCCCAGACGCCCGCGCTGCGGCCGCTCCTCGCGTCGCCCGCGGGACTGGCCTTTTTCGACGCCGCGCTGGGAGCGCTCCAGCTGCCGTCGGCCTCGGCGCCCTCGCGCGCCGTCGCCCTGGACGCGCTCGAGGGCGCGCTGCTCGGGACCAGCACGTCCGCCGCGACCCTCGTCGCCTTTTTCGACCCCAAGGCGGTCCGGGAGGGTGCCGGCGCCGGCGCCGGCGCTGCCGAGGCGGGGGCCGCCGCCTCTGGGCTGCCTCGCTCCGGCGCCGAGCTCGTCGCCGCGCTGCTGGACGCGCGGCTACAGGGGCTCCTCGACGCCGTGGGAGGCACCATCCGGGCCGCCACCGGCGCTCCGGCGCCCGCCCCCTCGGCCGCCGCCCACGCGGCGCACGCCTCGCTGGCCTCGCGCCCGGCGGCCTCTGCCCCGGCAGCGGCTGCCTCGACGCCGGCCGGCGAGCAGCGCGCGCGGCGCGAGACGTGCGCGCGGGCGCTGACGCTGCTCGAGGTGGCCGGCGAGCGCGCGCGGCGCGCGCACGAGGGCCCGCGCCTCACGCGCGCCCTCCTGCCGCTGCTGCGCGACGCCCGGCCGGGCGGTGGGCCGCGCGCGGACGAGCTCGTGGCCAGGGCCCTCCGCGCCCTGGCGGCGCTCTGGCGGCTGCGCGGCGCGGAGGACCGCGCCGAGGCCGCCGAGGCCGGCGTCGCCGGGAGAGAGGTGGCGGAGACGCTGCTGGCCGCGTGGGACGCGCTCGCGATGCTCGCGGGCCGCTACTCGCACGACCCCGTGGCCGCCGCGCTGGCGGATGCGCTCGAGGCCCTGGCCGGGCCAGAGGCCATCGCGGCCTCGGCGGCGGGCCGGCCGCCGGCCGCGACGGCGGCGGTCGCGCCGCTTCTGCGACGCCTGAACGCCGTCTCGCTCGACGGGCCGGACTACGAGACGCGCTCCGAGGCGTTCATGTCGCTCAACGCAGACGCCTGGCGCGCGCTGGGCACCGTCGGCGCCCGGCTCGTCGCGCACCGCGCGGCCTCCGACCTGCTGCACCCGGACGACTCGACCGGCCGGCAGGCGGCCGCGATCGCCCTCGGAGAGCTCGTCCGCGCCGCCGGGAGGGAGGAGGATGAGGGGCTGCGGAAGGGCGAGACAGCCGCGGTTGACGAGCAGGAGCAGGACGAGGAGCTGGGCGAGGACGAGGAGGGAGCCGAGGCCGGCGAGGAACCTGCGGCGGGCAAGGGGGGGAGCGCGGAGGAGCGCAAGGGCGCCTCGCCCTCTCCTTCCCTCCCGTCGCACCTCATGACCACCTCGCTCGTCCCCGCGGCGCGTCGCGCGGCCATCCCGGCCGCGCGCAAGGCCCTGGGCTCGTCGTCCGTGGCGGTCCGCGGCGAGGGCGCGGCGCTCTTGCGCCGCGCAGCGCTGGCGGCGCCCCGCTGGCTGCCCGAGGCGCGCGCGCTGTCGCGACCGGACGACGACGAGGCGGACTTTTGGCTCAACCTGGCGCACCTCCAGGCGCACAGGCGCGCGAGGGCGCTGCATCGCTGCGCGCAGGCCGTGCGCAGCGGCAGCGTGTTCGCCGAGGCGGCCGTGCAGGGCGCCGAGGAGCTCGCGCCCGCGGTCGCCGCGCGCGCCGCTCGCCCGGACGCGCTCGCGCAGCTGCTGACGCCCATGCTGACGCGCATGCTGCGCGAGGGGTCCGCTGACGAGACGTCGACGGACGAGCGCGAGGCGCAGACCATGGCGCGCGCCGGCCGCGCCTCTGGCGTCTCAGCGTCGGCCGTCGAGCTGCTGGCGGCGCTGGCGGGCGCCTCGGACTGGGACGGCTACCGACGTCTGCTCTTCCAGCTGCTCTCGGCGCTCCGCAGCGCCTCCGAGGTCTCCGGTGCCGTCGAGGTGCAGGCCGAGGGCGCGCCCGCGGCCGAGCGCGCCGCGCGCGAAAAGGTCGCGCTGGCGAGCAAGGCCAGACCATTTGTACGCGCCATCTGCGCCGTGCTCGACGCCTTCAAGTGGGACGTGGACACGCTCAAGGAGCATGCTGACGAGGAGGAGGAGGACGAGGTGGAGGAGGAGGAGAAGAAGAAGGAGCTGGAGCCGATGCAGGAGGAAGCGGTCGGTGCAGGGGTCGTTTCGGCGCCCGGCCGCTCGCAGCCCGCCCCTCCTTCGTCCGCCAAGCGCTCGCGAAGGGGGGTGCGGCCTCCGACGGTCGCGCAGGTGCGCGAAGCTCTGCTGTCGCGCGCGGTCCCGGCGCTGGTGCGGCACCTGATCGTCAAGGACGAGGTCCGCGCCCCGATCGCGCTGGCGGCCGCGCGGGCGCTGACGCGCCTGCCCGAGCGCGACTGCCGCGCCGCGCTGCCCGGTCTGTTGCAGACGGTCTCGAACGTGCTGTCGGACAAGCGCCAGCGCGTGCGCGACTCTGCGCGGCGCGTGCTCGTCGAGCTCGCCGTCGTGCTCGGTCCGGACCGCCTCCCCTTCATCGTCGAGACGGTCCGCGTCGCGTGCCCCGCCCGTGGCTTCACCGCGCACGTGCTCGGCTACACGCTCCTCGCCATCCTCAGGGGCATCGGCGATGCTTACAAGGCCAAGGAAAAGGCGGAGGAAAAGGAGAGAAGGGAGGGCGGCGGCGATCCCGGCGAGACGGCCGAGGGCGGCAGCGAGGACGAGAGCGAGGATGAGAACGAGGCCGAGGCCTCCAAGCGCCTCGCGCTCGACGAGGCCGCGGGCCTCGCGGACGACCTCTCACGCGACCTCGCGGCATCGTCCGGCTCCCAGACATCTTCGTCCACGCACGTGTACGCGTCGCTGCCGCCCTATTCGACGCGAGGCGTGGACGCGTCGCTGCCTGCCGTGCTCGAGGCCGCCGAGGCGGAGCTGTTCGGCGAGGTGGGCGAGGCCAAGGACGCCGACGCCTACTCGTCGGCGCGCAAGGAGACCAAGGCGCGCCCGGCCGCGGCTCTCGTCGCCGTGGCCGCGGAGCTCTGCGACCTCAAGGCCTCGGTCCCGGAGCTGCTTGACCTGCCGCGCAAGTACCTCCCCGGCTGCGGCGAGCCGCGCATCCGCAGGGGTGTCAAGGAGCTGCTTTCCTCGATCGCGCGCGGCGCAGTCGCCAACCGCACCGCACCGGCGCGCGACCTCGCCATGCTCGCCTACGCCGAGCTCAAGCGCAGCCTCGAGGCCGAGAAGCGCGGGGCCGCGGCCAGGACGGGCGCCAAGGGCGCCGCGGGCCGCGGGCCCGCGGGCGCGCCCGCGGCGGCGGCGGCGGCGGCGGCGGTGCCTTCGCACGGCGCTCAGACCTCGCTGGCTCGCACCAGCGTGTTCGGGACCAGCGCGTACGGCGACGAGGGCGACGCTGCCGCCGCCGCCGCCGCCGAGCCGCTGGCCCGCGCGACGCCGGGCCTCGGGCCTGCGCCTCCGCCCCGCGGCGGGGCGTCCGGGTGGGTCCGCGGCCACGAGCTGGAGGCGAGGGCCAAGGCGGACGAGCTCGAGGCCGCGCGCCGGACGGCCGAGCGGTACGCGCACCTGTTCGGGCACTGCGCGGTCGAGATGGTGCGAGGGGGCCTGCGCAAGGGCCGCCTGCCCTCGACGGGCGAGGGCTCGCTGGCGCTGGTCGGGCCGCTCGCTCCGCTGCTGACCGAGGCGCTCGACTCGCGGCACCGCGACGAGGCTCAGTCGGCGCTCGCGACGCTCACGCTGCTGGTCAAGGCCAACTCGCCCGCTGTGGCGCCCCAGGCGGCCGCAGCCGGCCGGGCGGCCATGGCCATGCTGCGGAGCCTCCCGGACCCGGCCTCGGAGCAGGCCGCGGCCGTCTTCAAGCTGCTCGCCGGCCTCATCCACGAGGACGCGCGGGAGATTGCCCGGCGCGGAGCCGGCCAGGCCGCGCGGGACGCGCCCTGGGGCTGGGCCGCGCTCGAGCGCCGGCGCCGCGGCCAGGCGGACGCCGAGCACGGCGAGTTTGGCGCCGACGACGACGACGAGGAGGGCGGCGAGGCCGACGACGAGACCTCGTCCGAGTCCGGGTCCGACTCGGACGAGGACGGTGCGGCTCTGCCCGACCTGGATTCGATGAACCTCTCGGCGCGCGCGAGGGCCAAGGAGGAGGCCCGTCGCCGGGCCGCCAGGGCCGAGCGCGAGCTGCGCAGCAAGGCGCGCGACGAGCGCCGCCGCGCGCGCGCCGAGCGCCGTCGCAAGGCCGTCGAGAGGGCCGAGGGAGCGGACGAGGTCGGCGGCGCCGACGGCGCGGGGCCCGGGGCGCGCCGCGCGCCCACTTCGGCCGGCTACACGCCGACGCCGGACGACTTGGCGTTCGTGCTGCAGTGGGCGTTTTCGGACGCCGAGGGCTCCGTCTCCGCGCAGGCGCGCCTGTCGCTTCTCAAGGCGATCGTGCGTCGGAGGCTGGTGGTCCCCGAGGTCTACGACGTGATGGAGCGCGTGCAGGAGGTGATGATCCGGTCGCAGGGCCTTGGCGCCCGGGGTGCCGCGGCCGAGTGCCTGTACGCCTTTCTGGTCGACTATCCGCTGGGCGCGCGGCGCATGAAAAAGCACCTGCGCTTCCTGCTGGAAAACCTGCAGTACGAGCACGAGACGGGCCGCGAGGCCGCGCTGCGCATGGTGGGCGTCGTGGCGGAGCGCTTCCCGCAGAGCGTCGCGCGCTCGTTCGCGGGCGAGGCCGCGCTGCCGGTCGTGCAGCGGCTCGTGGGCGACCCCTCGGCGCTCTGTCGGGAGCTGGCGGAAAAGGTGCTGGGCTTGTTGCTCGCGCGCATGGCCGAGGCGGGCCGGGAGGCGTTCGCGGACGTCTCCCTGCGCTGGCTCCGGCACGGCGTGCGCGACCCGCGGCTCACGCGCGCAGGCAGCCAGGGCCTGCTGGCGCTCGCCGACGTCGAGGCGCCGGCGGTGTTCGGGCGGCGCGTGCCCGACATCCTCGAGACGGTCTGCGCGACCGCCGAGGACGAGGTCGCGCGCGACAGGAGGGAGGCCAGGGGCGAGGAGCCCGACGCCGGGGACGACGATGCCTCGGCCGCGTCCGAGAGCGCCGCCGGCTCCGCCGCCGCGCCGCTGTCCGCCAAGCCGTGGCAGGCCGCCTACTACTCGCTGCTGCTGCTCCTGCGCGTCTTCGAGCTGCGCGAGCGGCAGGGCGGCGAGGAGGTCGGGCTGCTCGACGGCGCGGTCGCGCAGGACGCGCTCAGGCAGCTGCTCCTCGAGACCTGGGAGCGCGACGAGGAGGAGAGGGCCAGGCAGGAGGAGGACGACGGCGGGGAAGCCGAGGCGAAGAACGACGGCCGCCCCGCCGCGCGCGCGTACACGCCAGAGTCCTTCCTGACGCTGCCCCTGCTCGAGCTGCCGACGCAGATGGCCGCGTCGCGGCTCCCGCCCTCGCAGGGGCTGCCGCAGCCCCTGCGCGCGCTGGTGGCCTCGGCCGACCTGCTGCCGCACGGCCACGCCTGGGTCCGCGCCGCGGCCGCTCGCGTGCTGGGCGAGGCGCTCGGGCGCATCAAGGAGGAGGCCGAGGACGGCGCGGCCGGCGATGGGCTCGCCCCCGCCGCGGAGCCTTCCCCGTCCTCTTCCTCTGCGCTGGCGTCCGAAAACGTCTCGCTTCTGCTCTCCGCGCCGCTGGCGCTGCTGGCGCTGCGGCGCCCGGGCACGCTCTCGCGCTGGCTGCTGCGGCAGGTGTCCGAGTCGGGCGAGGGCGAGACGGCGCTGCGCGCGCAGGCGCTGCGCTGCCTGGTGGCGCTGGCGCCCCGCATGCTCGAGAGAGACCTCGCCCTGGGCGAGGTCCCGGAGGTGCGCGAGAAGATCCAGCGCGAGGTCGACAGGCTCGCCGGGGGAGGCGAAGGAGAAGAGGAGGGGGAGGAGGAGGAGGAGGAGGAGGAGAAGGAGGAGGAGGAGGGAGGCGTGGGAGCGGTCGGCGATGGCGCCGAGGGTGCCGAGGGCGCCGACCACGCCGGCGAGGACGCTGAGGAGGCTGGCGAAGGCGCAGCTCCCTCGGAGATGGAAGAGGAGACACCAGGCGGCGAAGCCACCCCGGGCGGCGAAGCGGCCTCAGATGCCGCGGACGACTCTGACGGTTCGGACGTGGAAGAGGCTCCCGAGATCGCCAAGGCCGCTCCTCGTGCCAAGCCTCCGGTCGAGCTGTCGCTGAACGAGCTGTGCCGTCGGGCGGCTCGCTTGGCCGAGGATCGCGCGTACGACATGCGTCCAGCACGTCTGTGCGGCCTGCGCCTCGTGGCCGCGCTGCTGTCGCGCCTGGGGCCGGTCCGCTCGGCGCCCTACCTGCCGCTGCTGGCCCGGCCCGTCGTGCGCTCCACGCAGGCCAACGGCCCGCGCGAGGACCCCGCGGCCGTCGAGCTCGTCGGACAGGTCGCCGAGCACATCCGCGCGCTTTTGGGAGGACGCCTCGCGCTCGCCGCGCACAATGCCGCGCGCGACGACGTCGAGCGCGCGCGCGTGTCGCGCCGGGCCCGCGAGGCCCGCGTCGCCGTCGTCGCGCCAGAGGCCGCGGCCAAGCGCAAGATGCAGCGCCAGGCCAGGAAGAAGGCGGGGAGGAAGAAGCGCATGGAGGACGTCAAGCGCAAGAGGGCTGCGGGCATCTTCGTCAAGAACAAGAGAAACAGAGACGACGACGCGGCCAGGTCGGGAGGCAGGAAGAGGCGCATGGGGTGAGGGGGGGGGGAGCATTCTCGCCAAGGGGGGGAAGGGGGAAGGAAGGGGGAGGACACGGGGGAGAGCCGGGGCATCCATCCTTCGCAGGGCAGAGCAGCCGCATCCGTCCCTCGCGCGTTTCGTTCGCTCCGCACCCGCCGACCGCATCGGCGCACGGTGCGCCCATTTCCGAGCGCCGCCGTCGCGCGCTCTGACGCGCTTTGTTGTCGCAGCCGACGCGAAGAGAGACAGGGAGCGAGAGAGAGGGGGGGGGAGGGGAGGAGGAGAGCGGACGGGTCAGGGAGAGGGAGCACGAGAAGGGAGGGGGCGCGCGAGGGGGGAGAGGGGGGGAGAATGCGTGCGCGAGGGGGCCGCGAGCAGAGCCGCGGTCGAGCGCACAAGCCTTGCATCGTCGAGCACCGAATCGTCCGACGCGGCAAACACGCGGAAAGTACGGAATTGCGCGCAAAGCAGGCAACTGCGGGCTTGGCTTTTTTCCGACGCAGCACAACTGCGCGGAGCGCGCGCGCGCGCCCGCGCGCGCGCAGGGCGCAGCGCGGGGATCGAGCGCTCCGACGCTGCGCGCCCCCGCGCTGCGCGCACCGCACCGATCGACCCCGCGTGGTCCCTTCACCCGCCCGAGGCGCACCGTCCATCTGCCCATCGCTTCCCACCGCGTCCGCCGCGCTCGGCGCTTCGAACGCGGCGCGCGACAGCCATGGACGAGGCGGCGCCCGTCCCCGAGGCGGTCCTGCGCGCGACCGAGCGCGCCGTGCTCCGCGACGTCGTGCGCGACGCAACGCTGGAGGCGGCGTTGCGGGACGCCGAAAACGAGGCGCCCGCCGTCCCCGCCGCGACCCACGCCCAGCCGGACTGGCGCACGTCGGCCGCCCGGGGCGGCGACCTGGTGCCGTCGCCGCCGTCTGGCGTCTGCGCCGCTGCCGCCGAGTGGTTTGCGCGCGGCCGCGTTCAGGGGGACGGGGACGAGGCCGACGACCGCTGCGCGGAAGACGGCGCCGACAAGGTCACCGGGGGCGCTCCGAGGCCGACGCGCGCGGCCGTCGAAGAGGAACTGGAGCGGCGCTGCGACGCTCTGGCCGTCGCCCTGGGCGTCCCAGGCGCAGACCCCTCTGCGCTGCTCGCCGCGGTGCAGGCGGCCCAGGCCCGCGCGAGCCTCGCGGGCACCAGCGCGTCGGCAAGGGACGTCGAGGGGAACGCTCTCGAGCTGGGCAGCGGCGCAGAGCGCGCCGCGAGGGTCGCGAGAGCGGGGGGCGGAGGAAGCGCGGACGGCGCCGAGGCCGAGGCCGTCCCGAGCTTTGCTTCGTCGGCGCTCGCCGTCGAGCGCGCCTCCGCCGCTTCCGCGGACGCGTCATCGGCTCGCGCTCGCGCCGCCGCGGCCAAGCTTGCGAGCAGCGCCGCACAGGTGCGCGCGGCGTGCTGCGGCTCCAAGGCGCTCGGGGCGCTCAGGGCGCTGGCGGAGGAGCTCGAGTCGGCGGGCGCCGAGGCCGCGGCTCGGGAGGCGCGCGCGCGACGGGAGGTGGCGGCGCGCGAGGCGCTCGGGCCCGCGTACCGCCAGCTGGCCGCCCGACACGCCAAGGTCAAACGCGCCGCTCGCGACGCCGCTTTTCAGCTCGAGCAGCTGGAGATCGCGGGGGGGTGACGAGGGAGGAGCGCGTGGACAAGGGGTGCGAAACGCTGGCGGAGAGACGAGAGGCCGGGAAACGGGGGCGGAGAGACGGGAGGCCGAGGAGCGGGGGCGGAGAGACGACAGGCCGAGGAACGGCCTCGGAGAGCGAGGGCTCGACGTCCGGCGTCCCTCTCGCAACGGGAGGCGCTTGCCCAGAAGCTGCGCCGACATTTCATTCTGCGCTCGGTTCCTCGACGTGCCGGTGCCTTGTAACGACCTTGGTGGTGGGAAAACGCGAGGGGAAGGGAGCGAGGCCACGGCTGCCCCAAGGGGCGCGGCAGCGGCTGCGAACGCGTCGATCCCGCGACGCAGCGCGAAAGCGAACGGCGTCACCCATCGACTCTGGCATCCAAATCGGCGTTACATTGGCGCAGCGCGCGGAGTCGACCGACCCGGCCGGAGGGTCCGGTTCGGGCGTTGTGGCGGGGAGCGTTGGCATGGCGGAGCTGCGTGCGTCGTGCGCGACGCGCTCGCGGCGGGGCGGGGGTGGGGGAAGGGAAAAGGAAAGAGCGCATTCGGCGCGTCGCAAAGCGGCGAGATGGCGAGATGCGCGGCGGAGGCCAAAGGCCACGAAAGGGGAAGAGGAAAAAGGGCGGGGAGGGGAGCGGGGCGGAACAAGGGAACGGCTCGCGGAGAGAGGAGCTTGTGGCGAAGCGGGGGAAAACTTGGGCGTCGGCTGGAAGACGCGTGCGCGCGTGCGGAGAGCGCGCGGGAAGATGTACGTACGGGTCGGTGTAGACGGTGCGCGTGGTCCGTAGAAGGGCACGTGGCGGGAGGTCGGAAGACACGCTTCGGGGCTTGGCATTCGAGGGGACGTGAGCCGCCACCCAAGAGCGAGGGAAGACGCGGGGGAAAGGGGGAACGCCCGGGAGAGGAGAAGACGGAGGCACTGAAGGGCGACAGACCAGCAAACGGTAGAGTCTGGGTGCGTGCACGAGGGAGGTGCGTGGGGGAGGACAGGCGTTCCGAAAGGAAGAGGCATGGGGGGAGGGGTCTCGCAGGCACAACGGGGGGAAGAGGGCAGGCGCTCGAGGGGGAGCGCTTTTGATGTGGCGGGGGGGCGGTCGGTCCGCGGTGACGTCTTTGTTCTCATCCGTTTGTTGCAAGAAGACCCAACAGGAACGAATTGGATAGACAGGCGGGAGGAAGGAAGAGGACGGGAGAGGAGAGGCGGGCAGGCTGGGAGCTCCTCGAGGCAGCCCGCAAGGGCGCACGGTCCGCAAGAGTCGAACGGCTGTCTCGCGGCGGCGTGGGGTTTCGGCCGCGGTCAGAGCACGCGAAGCGGAGATCGCCAAAGGAAGTGCGGTAGAAGCATCGAGCTGGGCGTCGCGAAAGGCTCGGTGGGGAGCGGCGAAGAGTCAGGGCAGGCGGAACTAGCGCCACGGGGCGGCTTGCGCGGGTCGGGGTCCAGCCCTCTCCCCGGAACTCGTGACTGCCCGACCAGAAGCACGAAAAGAAAGGCGACGGAGTCCGCGCTTGAAGCTGCGTCGGCTATGCGGGAGCAGACAGAGCAAGGCAAGGTCAGGCAGAGGGAGGCGCGCCGCGTCCCGCTCCGGACGAAGAAAAGCCTTGGGGCGATCTTCGTGGCTCGGTTCTGGAGAGCAGGGCGCGCGGCATGCGGCGGTCGGGAGGTAGCACGCAAGATTGGGTGCAGGGTGGCGGACGGATGGATCTTTATCAAAGAAAAGGAGGAGGGCGGCGTGAAGGAGTCGTGCAAAGTCATGGTCGGGGCCGTCGGAAGAAACGCCGACGGGGCGGGCGCGCAGAGGCGCGGCGGCGACGGCACGGGGTCGAGCGAGTCGAGCGCGGCCAGGTCGTGTGGACGCGCGGAGCTCGGGATGGCAACGGTGCGCCGCGCCGGCATCGGTGGATGGGAGAGGCCCGGCGGGGCGGCAGCGGGTTGGAGGAAAGCGGATGAGGCCGCCTCACGGCGTGGCAAGGCGGGAGGGTGCACCGCCCCAGGAGGGCCCGTCGGGAGGGCGGATTGCCGCCTGCGCAAGCGTTCGACGCCCAGCCGCGCTTCTGCGGAGCCCTGAATGGAACGGCAGCACCTGGGACGGCGCGGACGCGCATCTGCGTCGCGGTGCGTCCCTCTCGTCGGTGCCGCCGGGGCAGAGGAGCGGTGGGCGCGTGAAGCTGGACCGGCGCTAGGCGTCGTCCGAGGAGTCTGTCGGCTCGCAAAGGACGGCGCGTCGCCCCGTCCCCTCCGCCGCGGAGCCTCAAGCGGAGACTCCGCGGGCATTGTCCCTGGTTCCCCGCCCCCTCTGTCCGGATCCCTTTCCCGAACGCCCCTTGTCTCGCACAGGTTTCCCTCTGGCCCTCGTCTCCCCGCCTGCCTCGGCGATGACGTCATTCGGACCGTTTAGAGCGAACCTCGCGCATCTGCCGGCATCGAGCACGCGCGGAAAGAGGGAAATCTTTGGAACGGTCCGGCGGGGTTGCGAGCGAGGGCAGGTTCGGGAGCGAAGAACGGGGAGGAGACGGTTGGAGAAAAGGGACGGAGGTGCAGCGGGAAGACAAGGGGAGGGGGGAGAGGTGCATCGGGAGGTCCCGCCTCGGGAGAGCGTGTGCACCTTCTGGTGCGCTCTTGGGGCGGAACACGCAGCGGACGCGCGTCGGGCCACGGGGTCCGGAGCGCGGGCTCGCGCAGAGAAGAGGATGCGTGGAGCGAGGGAGAGGGAGGAGAGGGACGCGGAGAGGAGAGTTCCGTGGAGAAGAGGTGGAGCAGAGGCGACTTTTTTTCGACCAGCAGGACCGGGCGGCAAAAGGCCGCGGGGCCTTTGGAGGAAACAAAGAGCCCGCCGCGATCCAAGGTCAAGAATGGCGACTGGCGGAAAGGGATCGGGCGGGCGGCAGGACGGGGCGGGAAGGGAGGGGCGGAGGGAGATGCAGGACGCGCAGCAGCAACGGGGGGGCAGGGCGGGGCGAGGGGAGGGCAGGGACGAGGAAAGCGGGGCTGGCGGAAAGGTCGACGGAGCTTTGCGCGCCACGCAAAGCTGCAGAGCCTTTCCACGAGGAACGTCGGGCGCGGGGGGAGACGGTGAGGGAAGGACACCGCCTGGTGCGCGTAAGAGGAGAGAAGAGGAGAGAGGAGGGGCGGGGTAGGAGAGGGAGACGACGAAAACGCGTTTGCGCGATCACCGTTTGGGGCGAAAACGCGCAAACGCGTCACGGGTACGACAACGAAAGGCAGACGGGGGGGGGGGGAAGGGAAAGACAAAAGACGCACCGGCGGCGAGAGCGGAGGAGAGAACGACGCGGACGACCGTAGGCCGCCGGCAACCGTCGCCGGCGCTCTGCTGCGGGCGTCCACGGAAAGGGTCCGTGGCCATGGGCGCATCCCTCGAGCGCGCGGGGAGCGGGGGCGGAGGCAGGGAGCCCCGACCTCCGAGAGGCGCTCAAGTGGAAGAAGAGCAAAAATGGAGGGGAAAGGCAGGTCTAGAAAGAAAGACAAAGGAGCCGGAGAGACTTTGAGAGAGAAAGAGGCGGCTGCACGAGCCGAGGTGTCGGGGGGGAGAGGGAAGGGGGGGGGGGCTTGGGGAAAAGAGGGAGAGGGGAGGGAGGGGCTAGCGCCCGTCGGCTGCGGGACGACCAGAGGAGCAGAACGAAGCGGAACGCGAACGCGAGGAAGCGAGGCCACGGAATGTATGGAGGCGGGCGGGGCGGGGACGTGGGGAGGTCGAGGCCGCGAGGTTGGTCGCGATGGCGAGGGAGACGAACGAGGAGATGGGAGTGGGAAGGGAGGTGGGGTGCGGGGCATTGATGAGCCCAGTGGGGCGACCGCGGCGGTGACGGCGGCGACGAAGGAGAAAGTGCAAAAGACGAGGGGACGTTTCGGGGCGCGTGATTCGGCCGTCGGAGCGGAGTCGGCGAGTAGGGGGGGGGAGGGAGGCAGAAGGAGGTGGGGCGACGGGACACAAGGATGCGGGGGAGAACCAAATGGCGGAAAGCGCAGAAAGTCGGAGGGGAGCGGGGGAGAGGGAGGAAGAACAAGAAGATTAGGAGGCGAATCGTACGCACAGTGAGGTGAAGCGCAGAGCCGCGGCGGGAGCGGGGAGGCTCCTGCGCCGGTTGCGGCAAGAGCGGGGAGGCTCCTGCGCCGGTTGCGGCAAGAGCGGGGAGGCTCCTGCGCCGGTTGCGGCAAGAGCGGGGAGGCTCCTGCGCCGGATGCGGCAAGAGCGGGGAGGCTCCTGCGCCGGATGCGGCAAGAGCGGGGAGGCTCCTGCGCCGGATGCGGCAAGAGCGGGGAGGCTCCTGCGCCGGTTGCGGCTCGCGCGAAGAGAATCGGGGCCCGGCGCTCGAGGGCGGCAGCCGAGTCGGACGTACGACGAGGGCAGAGGAGACGAAGGAGGAAAGAGGAAAGAAGAAAAAAGAACACGAAACGCGTTGGGAAAAATAGGCGCACCTCACGGGAGCTGGAAGAAGAAAAAAAAAAGGGGGAGGGCGGGGCCAGAAGCGGTGAGCGAAGCGATGCCAAGGCGAGGCGAGCAGCGGGGTGCGAGACGACGTCGGGGTGCGAACGCGGGTCGTCGAGGCGCGGAGAGCGGCGGACCGGCGAGTGGATCCGTCAGGCGGGGGAGAGTTCCAAAGCTGGCGTGGCGATCCAATGGCGGGCGGACCGGAGATGCAAGCGGCAAGCGGCGGGCGGGGCGGCGAGACGGGCGGGGGCGGAACGGCACGGGCGAGGTCGCGGTACGGATCGCGCAGGTGTGGGCGCGGCCCCCTTCCGTCTGTCGAGCGGATACGGGCCGCGTCCCCGTCCGCGGGCCCAGCGTCGAGACCTCTCTCAGACCCGCTGCGTTTCGGAGCTGTTGCAGCGCACCTCTCGGGGCGCAGATCGCGACCGAATCGGGATGAGGAGGTCGGCGAGAGGGCGGGGGGACACCACGTCAGGAGCAGCCCTGCCCCTCCGCGAAAAACCCTACGCTGCGCGACCGCTGGCGGGCCGGAGCGCGGGCGACGTGTGCACGCAAAGGGAGATGAGCGGATGAACGGTGAGAAACGGCGGGGGAGCGAGGCGGCGGGATGAAAAAACGTTGGTGCGTCGACCGGAGGCGGGGAGCACCGATGAAGGGGGTTTGGTGGACCGGAAGGGAGGAGGGGTGGGGAGGGTGAGGCAAAGGGGCCGGAGGCGGGGGTGAGGGTTGGAGACCCGCCCCAGCTCTTCGGGGCGGCTCCCACCCCCCTCCGTCGGCACAGGGCAATCCGATGCGTCCGACGGCGCGTCGGGGGGAGCGAGGGAGATGGAGGGCAGAGAGCGGGGGGTGGAGGGGCGTGAAAAGGCGGCGTCCGGGCGACGCGTCGCGAGGGGGTGCGAACGGAAGCGCGTGTTGCGTCGGGGCGCGCGGCTCGGCGACGGCCCGGCAGGGCGCCCGACCCAAAGGGGGGGCGCCGCGGGGCCGGCGTGTCGGCGCGCGCGGGCCAGCAACCGCGGTGGACGCTGGAGTTGACGAGGGTGGGTGGAGACGGGGACGATCGGCGAGGCAGAGCGGCGGGGTGGGCCGCGAGGGGCCGCCAGTTGGCGACCCTGGTGAAAAAACGCGGCTAGAGGCTCGGCAGGTGAGACAAGGGTCTGGTTGGGACGGTGGGTTTGCGTGGGTGACGCACGGGTGAGACTTTGCGGTGCGTGGATAGGGAAGAAAAAACAACGGTGAAAAAATCAGCAGGAGGCAGTGGGAACATGCCGGCGAGCCCGTTGGGCGGGCGAGAAAGAAGGGGCGAACGGGGGCGTTTGGGAGGCGAGGCGGAGGAGCGGGCGGATCGAGGGGCGCGAAGCGACAAACGGATCAAATGGCAGGCGAGAGACGGGCGGGACGAGGGGGTGGCGAACGAAAGGAGAGGTGCAGACGGGTGCTGGGGAAGGAAAAGGGGGGGGGGGGGGGGGGGGGGGGGAGAGGAAAGCGGGAAGGCCGAGGGAGCCTCCCCCCCCGCAGGACGGGCGGGCCGGCGGGGGGAACGAAGCGGGGGGCGGAGCGGGGCAGGGGGGGAGGCAGGGGCAGGGCCGAGGGCCGCCGGTGCAACCCGCGGTTTCCCGCCACCGCTCCTCCCCGTGCTCCCCTCCCCACCTCGCTCCCCGTCGGCCCCCCTCCGCCGGCCCCCGACCACGGCCGCCGGCCGGCGCGATCGCGAGCATGCCAGAACCCTGCGCGCGGCCAGACGCGACCGCGCGCACGTCCGCAGCGCAATAATCGGCGCAGAGGCGCGGGGGGATGGCCCCGCGCGCCCCGCGCCGCAGAGGCCCGCGCCGCGGAAACGCACGAGAATGGGGTGGCGCGTGTTCTCGGGGAGCTTGTTGGGCCCATACTGGGCGAGGCGAGCGGTCACATCGCTCGAGGTCAGACCCTTCTCGTCGCACTGCGCAGGGAAAGGGAGACGAGACGGTCGACCGGCGAGGAGGCGCGCGGCGCAAAGCCCCGACGCGAGGCAAGGTCCCCCGCCGCTCCCCTCGCCTCGCCTACCCTGGCCGCTCCCCACCCGGGCGGTGCCCTGGGGTCGGCGCTGAGCGGGGGGGGGGAGGACGCACCTCGAGGAGCTTGAAGGCCTCCTCCTGGGTAATCTCCGCAAAGTCGGCGGTCACCTCCCCAGAGGCTGGTTTCTCATCTGCGCGCATCGGGTGCAGAGGCGAGGGAACGCGGGGTGAGGCACGGCGCGGGCGGAAACGGAGCGAACGGGCAAGCGCGGGGGCGCTCTCAAAAGCCATGGCCCCGGCCCAGCGCCGCGAGTCAACCCGGCCGGGCAGACCCGGCGCGCGCCCACGCGACGCGGCGATGCGCCAAAACCCATCGCATCTCCCCAAACGCAGCGACGAAGACGCGCGGGCGCCGCAGGCGCCGCCGACCGACGACCTCTCGGCCGAGGCGAAGCCTGCACCCACCGCCACCTCCGGCACCGCCAGCCCCTCCCCCCCCACCCCAGCCCGCCTGGGGCATCGGCGGCCCCGCTGCGGCGGTCCGGCGGTGCCTACCCCAGCGGCCGAGGCGGCCGATTTGCGTCCGACGCGCGCCGTCTGCCCGCCCGGACGCGCACCGTTTGCCGCCATGGTGCCTCCGTCGAAGAACCGCGAGGGGTTTTTCGGGGGAGATAAGCCGCAGGGCGCCCGTCCTGTCCGCTTTATCGCGCTCCAGCCCTCGCGAGGGCGGGAGGGGGGGGGGGGGCGCGGCCCGTTGGACCCGGGAGGGGCGGCAGGGGGAGGGAGGCGAGGGCTGGCGGGGTTTGAGGGCGGGGGGAGCGGGCGCGGCACCGCTCACGTCCGTCGACGCGCGCGCGCTTCGCCTCGACAAGTGCCGGGATCTCTGTGGGTGGGCGTGCGTCCCCCAAAATCGCGCCCTGCCCCAGCGGATCGCGCTGCATGCGCCGTACGCGGGCAACGCCTCCTCGCCGGCTGGTCTCGGGCGCCGCGATCGGCGTCCTCCCGTGCCGGGACGGGAGCACGCCCTTCTCGGGCCACCCCACCCCCTCCCCGCCGCCCCCCTCACCCCCCCCCTCACCCCTCCGCGCCTTCCCCCTCCGCGCCTCCCTGCGCCGGGGGTGCCGCGCTGGCGGAGGAAGCCGAATCTCAGAGCGTCGTTCGCTTTCGAGCGCCGATGCCGGCCGCGCAGCACTAGCGCGAGCTCGCCGGGCGGCGGCGTGCGGCGCGCGCCAGGGCTTCAGGGCTTTGGCACGGCGGCGTGCCGGCGGGCGTGGCGGTGGGGTGTTGTGCGCGCGTGGAGGGGGCGGGGGTGGGGGGAGGCGGGGAAGGAAGGGAGAAAGGGA
>PGFX01004060.1:0-10000 GCA_003612995.1 Prototheca bovis | reverse complement strand
GTGGTGGGGGGGGGGGGGGGGGGGGGGGGGGATGGAGCGTGGCAGGGTGGTCTGAGGAGAAAAGATGGGGCGAGACAGGCTTGGGAGAGAGGACGGAGACTGTTTTTTCCTCGTGTCCTGCCTCGTCTCCTGCCTCGCGTCAAATTCT
The DNA here is from genome assembly GCA_003612995.1 of Prototheca bovis. Taxonomy (NCBI): domain Eukaryota; kingdom Viridiplantae; phylum Chlorophyta; class Trebouxiophyceae; order Chlorellales; family Chlorellaceae; genus Prototheca; species Prototheca bovis. The sequence continues at coordinate 9,852 of PGFX01004060.1, read as the reverse complement.
CTTCGTCTCCTCTTCGCCTTCTCACGCCTTTTCGCCCTTCTCGCCCCTCCTCCCCGCCTTTGGCAGGACACCAAGCGCATGGCCGGGGTGCTGGCCACCAAGCTGGGCAGCAAGCAGGGCCTCCCGCCCACGCTCCGTCCCGCGGTCGAGCCCGCCGGCAAGGAGAGCGACGCCTACAAGGCCTGCCTCGCCAAGCTGAACGGCGAAGAGGAGAAGAAGGCCGAAGAAGCGACGCCTGAGGAGAACAAGGCCAAGGGGACGGTGCCGGAAGAGACGGTACCGGAGGAGGCCGCTCCGGTCAGCGAGGCTTCCAAGGAGCGAGTCATCGACGCCGCCAAGGTGGCGGTCGAAGAGGGCAAGGAGGAGAGCGCCGCCCCTGCCGCAGAGGCGCCCGCCCAGGCCACCCCCCCTGCCGCAAAGGTGCCCGCCCCAACCCAAGCCCCCGCTGCCGCGGAGGCCAAGCCTGCGGCAGCGCGCGCGCAGTCGCCCGTGGACGTCTCGAGCGGGACGGTCGAGTCGTCGCCCTCGGCCTCCGAAGCCAGCGACAAGGCCGTCGAGGAGACCGAGGCCGCTCCGGCCCCTGCCGCCGAGCCCTCCGCCGAGGAGCCGAAGACGGCAGGCAAGGGCAAGAAGAACAAGAAGAAGGCCAAGGGCAAGAGCGCCGAGGAGTTCAAGCCGGAGGAGCCCAAGCCCGAGGAGCCCAAGGCCAAGGAGCCCGAAGCCAAGGAGCCCGAGGCGCCCGTCGCCAAGCCCGACGAGCCCAAGGCGGCAGAGACCGCGGCAGAGGCCCCCGAGAAGGCCTCTGCCGATGCTTCCGTCGCTGCGCCTGCCTCCGCCCCTGCCTCCGCCCCTGCCCCCGTGCCTGCCTCCGCCCCTGCCTCCGCCCCCGCTCCCGTCTCGACCACCGCCGCCTCGGCCGCCTCTGCGGTGACCTCGCCGACGCCCGCCTCGGCGCCTCCGGCCGCAGAGGTCTCTGGCGGCTCTCGCCTGGCGTCCAACCCCTTTTGGACGCAGACGATCCGTCGCTCGGGCTCGTCACGCTCGACGCCCGCGTCCGGGGGCGCCTCGGCGCCCGCGACGCCCTCGGCGCGGCCCGAGGTGGTCCCGCTGCCCAAGGCGGTCGAGCCGACGGTGGCGCCGCCCAAGGTGGAGGTCTCGATCGCGCCCGGGTCGGCCTTTTACCCCCTGGAGGAGCTCAAGGCGCTCAGAGCCGAGTCGGGGATCGACATGACCAAGAAGGAAGAGTACCTCACCGACGAGGACTTTGAAAAGGCCTTTGGCAAGCCCAGGCAGGAATGGCTCGCCCAGCCTCAGTGGAGACGCGTCATGGCCAAAAAGGCAATCGGCATCTGGTAAGCGCACCCGGAAAGGACACACGCGCTGCACACGCAAGGCGACGCCGTCGTCGCACGCGCAGCGCACGCCGATGCTGCCGACGTCGCCGCGAGGGTCGGCCGGCGCAGCCCGACGTTGCCGCGCGGGTCGGCCGGCGCGGGGCGACTTCGCCTCTACCGCCGCGCAACCACTCTTCCAGATGGCGCCCCGCGCCCCCCCCGAGTGGTGCTTCGCGTCCTCCCTCCTCTCTCCCTGCCTTTTTTCCACCTCGGCCCGTCAGTTCGGCCCCCTCCCGCGCGTTTCTCTCTCGAGCGCTCCCCGCTCCCCTCCCCGCCAACTCCAGCATCCTTGCTCCCCCGCCCCGCTGCCTTTTTTCCTTCACGCTCCTGCGCTCTCCCGCCCCCGATCCTCTTCTTGCCTGCGGCCACGCCCCTCGGCGAAGACCCCGGCCGGCGCCCCTCTAAGATTCCTGTTCCGATCCGAGCAGCGCGACGCGGCGCGTCTCGAATGCGCCGCGACCGCCCCCGCGACCCGCGAACGGGACCTCGGCGCCACCCGCCGCCGACGTCCCGTTGCCGATTGCCTTGGCGCTTCCCACTGCTCGCGCCTCATCTCCGCCCACCCGGCGTCCTTCGCTGCCGATGCCACATCTCTACCCACCCGGCGACCCTTGCCGCCCGCGTCCCGTCAACGCCCAAACGGCACCCTTTGCCTCCTCCGCGATCCGTCGACTGCCGTTCCGCGCGCTGTGCGCCACGCCACTCTCTCTCCGCGGAGGATCGCCTCGACCTTCGCCGTGCTCGCCTCCAGCTGTCCCCCCTGCCCGCTGCCCCCGCCCCCAATGCGGTGCTCTCCGTGCCATTTCTCTCCACCCTGCGCCCTGCCCCCTCGGTCCGCCGGCGCCGATCGATTGGTCCCCCTGCGCTCTGCAGCCGTTCATCCCCTTTCACCGTCACCGTTGCCAAATTTGCACTGTAGCGACAAGAGAAAAAGAAATGCGGAGAAAACGGCACGGGCGTGGGAGGACAAAAAACAGAGGGGAACGGGGGCGATGGGAGACAAACGGGGACGCGGGGCTGGGGAAGAGGCCCGAACGGCCGAGAGTGCAGAACGTCGAGCGAGACGGGCGACCGAGGTGCGACCGAGGCAGTCGTCGGAGCGAGAGGCGGGAGACCGGGGCGGCGAAGCCGGGCGCCACGCGGGGGCGAGAGGCAGGCGACCGGGGCGGTGAGGCCAGGCTCATCGCAAGGGGGCCAGCATCCGCGTCGTCGCGACGCGGAGACGAAGCGCGACGGGAGGGACCGGGCAACGGGATAGTCGCGGCGCGGAGGCGAGCGCGGGCGGCACGCTCGGCAGGTGGCGCTTGGCCCGTTGCCAAGCCCTCCTCGAGCGTGAGGGGGGATAAAGCCCGATCGAACGGCAGGGCACGAGCGGCCAAGGGAGCGAATGGGCGGCGGAAGGGGCGCCCGCGCGGAGAGGTGACAGTGCATGGACAGTGCGGAAAAGCAGCGGAAATCGGTGATTCTACGACAGCGGGGTGACTGGTGAACGTGCGTGGACGGGTGACGGCAGGGGCGGGCGGAGTGGACGGTCGAAAGAGGCGATGCTGGCTGGACGAGACGCCGAGGACGCTTCTTCGTGTTTCTCATTCTCCACACTTCCCCGCTTGAGTTTCCTCCCCCCCCCCCCCATTCTCCCCATTCCCCCAATTTCCCCTATTTTTCTCCCCCCACCTCACTTGTTCTTTGCACCGCCGAGGAGCGGTCCGACGGGAATGGGCATGCCGCCGCCCATGGCCTCCCGAAGCACCAGGGTCCCAGCCAGCTCCGGGATGGCGGCCTCGGCCTCGGCGAGCGCGTCGCGCGGCGACGAGCCGGCCTCGAGCGTCGCCCGCAGGGCCGCGAAAAAGGCACACACGTGCGAAACCGTCGGCCGTGGCCGCGTAGGCGGCGGGGGGGCGGAGGGGGCCGCTGGAGGGACGCCCGAGGGGGTGGCGGGTGCGCCCCCGGCTGCAGGATCCGTGGCCGCGGCCCCTCCGACGGCGTGCGCAAAGCTGAGGTGCGAGAAGACCCCGTTGATGGCCGTGGCGACCGTGCTGGGCGCAGCGGGGGGCAGAGACGCGGCGGACGCCGCGGCGTCTGCCTGGGAGGGCCCGCCTGCCACGCCCTCGCTCGCGTGCGCGGGGCCGACGCCCCTCTCCCCGGGCTTTGGCACGAGCACGGCCTTGGCGCGGCCGTCAACAAGGAGCGCGCGCACGAGGGCGGCCGGAACGGGCCTGAAGGAGACCACCACGGACCCCTTGAGCGTCGGCATGAGCGTGGCGCAGTCGGCGGGCCGCAGCCGCTCGCTGGCCCAGCTGCGGCGCAGCGAGAGCGTCGAGACGGGCCCCAGCGGCGTCTGCATCGTCTGCGCCGCCTCGAGCCGCAGCAGGCTCGGCGGGAGGCCGTCGAGAGGCGGAAGCACCAGAGGAAAGGGCGCCGAACGTTCCAGCAGCGACTGCAACGACTCGTCCGGGCCGAGTGCAGGAGGCGGCGCGCAGCCCGCCGCGCCCTGCAGCGCGGCGAGGCGCAGCTCGCGCGCGCGCGCGTCGAGCGCGCCGCCCAGCGCGACGGCCTCGACGACCGTCTCGCTGCGCTCGGTCCAGTCGAGCGCGAGTGCGGTGCCGGCCGGCTCGGCTAGGTGAAGGTCGAGCAGCACGACGCCCGCGCGCGCCGCCGAGAGCACGGAGGCCAGCGCCGCCAGCGTCACGGGCGCCGCGGGGGGCGCCGTGGCCCGGCGGCCGGAGGCCGACGCCGACGCCGAGGTGGACGCGGCGCCATCCTCGGAGGGCTTGCGGGAGGCAGCAGAGCCGGCACCGGGGCCGGCGCCGCCCGCGCCCCCGCCCCCTCCTCCGGCCGCGCCGCCGAGCGCCCCTGCGCCTGCGGGCGCCGGGGCCCCTGGCTCGGCGGTGGGCTCGGCGGCGCGGTCGGGAAAGGCCGAGGGGTCTCCCCGGCGCGCGGCCTCGCGCACGGCGTGGACGTCGGCGTCAAATCCGTGCGCTGCCGCGGCGGCGCCCGCGGCGGCCTCGAGCGTCGAGGCGGGACCCTTGGCGGGGGAGCCAAACCACGAGGAGAGGTACGAGGCGATGCCACCGTAGGCCGCGTCGCCCGAAGACCCCTCCGCCCCCGCGTCCGACGAGGAGCGCGGAGGAGGCGTCGACGGCGCCGCATCCGCGGTGGCCGGAACAGAAAGCGCGGCGGGAGGCGCGGGCGAGGGGGACGGCGTCACGTCCACCGGGTCGGAGGCACCGCGGGGCAGGGCCGTCGACGAGGGCGCGGATCCGCCTACCTCCGCGGCCGCTTCGCCCCCGACGCAGCCGGCGGGCTCGCCGTCCGCGGCGCCGAGAGAATCGGGCTTCGGTTCGGCGCCCGACTCCGGTCCGTGCCCACCCCGGCCCGAGCTGGCACCCGGAGCCGCCGGGGGCCGGGCGTCCGGCGGCGCGCCGACGGCCGCGGCGGAATCGCTCGCCGCCGTGGCCGCTTCGGCGGCGCCGGCCGCCCTCTTCGCCTCGTCCTCCGCCTCCCTCGCGCTGCGAGCGCGCTCCATCTGCTCCTCGGCCCTCTCTTCCGCTTCGCCGATGGAGGCCAGCCAGCGCATCTCGCTGGGGTCGACGTCGGCCGCGCACCAGGGCTGCAGCGTGGCCCAGGCAGCTGCGGCGGCCGAGGCGCTCTGGCGCGGGTCGGGCGCGCCCGCCACCAGGCCTCTCCCGCCGCGCGACCGCACGACGGCGACGGACAGGCGGCGTCGGGAGCGCGCGACGGGCGGGTGGAGGCCGCCCGCGCCCGCCCCGCCCGCGCCGTGGTCCGACTGCGAGAGCGCCAGCGAGCCGTGGCCGGTCATCGAGCCGCCCGGCGTGGAGGCACCCGAAAGCGGCGCGGCGGCCGCGCCTCGGCGCGCGCGGCGCAGCGGCCCAAGCGCAGCTCTCCTGCGGTCTCCACCGAGGTCGCCGCGCGGCTGCGCGCGCTTGGCACCGGCCGGAGAGGAAAAGGGCGAGGCGGCGTCCGCGAGCGAGGCGTCCGGGGGAGAGGCGGCGAGGCCATCGGGGCCGCGCCCGGGCGCGGTGCCGCGGCCGTCCTCGTCCGCGCGACCTCCACCCCAGACTTCTCTCCAAGCCTCGAGGCCGCGCTCGCGCTCCATGCGGCGGGAGAGTTCGCGGGCCGCGGCAGCACCGTCGGCGTCCGCGAGGCGCTCGGCGCCGTCCTCATCGCCGCAGCTCTCGTCCTCGTCGTCTTCGTCTTCGCCATCGTCGTCGTCGTCGTAGTAGTAGTAGTCCGCGCCGGCGTCAAGGTCCCGCACGCCGATCTTGGGCGGACCGCCGAGGTCGACTCGGCCGACGAGCAGCGCGCGTGCCGCGCGGCGGATCTCCTCGGCGTGCCGCTCGGCGTACTCGTCCGAGGCGGCCTCGAGGCCCGCCCAGGCGCGCGGGTCGACCTCGTCGAGCTCCACGGCGCAGCGTGCGTCGACGGGCTGGAAACGAAAGTAGCGCAGGCCGCGCACCATGGGCAGGGCCGCGGCCAGAGCGTCGGCGATGCGCTCCGTGTCGGTGGCCGAGTCGATGAGCAGCGAGCCCGTCTCGATGAAGCCCGAGGGGCCCAGCGTCCCCGGACGCCTGACGTGCGGGATGCTGCTCGTGCCGACGCTGACGATCACGTCGATGCCCTCGGCGGGCCACAGCAGCCGCGCCTCGTTGACCGCCACTGCCGCGGGGTTGTTCGCCGTCACGGCGCCGTCCTGGAACCGCTGGCCGCGGCACAGAAAGTCGTCTAGGTAGTAGGCCGCGGCCGACGACGCGCGGATCGCCTCCCACAGCAGGTGGCGCGAAGAGCCGTCGTTGGGAACCGGAGGCGGCGGGAACCGCGGCAGCGGCGGCGGCGCGCGCGCCCGGCGCCGCGCGGGCGGCGGGGGCGGGCGGCGGCGGGCCGGGCGCCCGCGCCCGCGCGGAGGGCCGGCCGAGGCCCCGGCAAACGGCGCGGAGCTGGGGTCGGAGCCGGAGCCGAATCCCTGCGGCGATCCCGTGAACCCCCCGATGTTGGGCAGGAGCGGCGGTTCGGCGGCGTCACGCCCCCAGACGCCGGCCCCCGCCGGGGCCCCGCAGAGGTTGCCGGAGACGTCCTCGGCTGCTCCGTCGACGTCCATCTCGTCGTCCTCCCCGTCGTCCTCCTCGTCGTCCTCCTCGTCGCCCTCGTCTTCGTCCCAGGACTCTCTGTCCCACTCCTGCCCCCACTCCTGGTCGACGCGGGTGGGTTCGTACGACCTGAAGACGAAGGGCTTGGCGGGCGTGACGGACGAGAGCGTGGAGACAAAGGCGACCTTTGGCGCCGCGAGGCAGGCGGCGTCGATGAGGGCGTCGCCCGGGGCGCCGGTGCGATTGGCGAGGTCGCACGAGTCCTTGAGGATGGCCTCGTAGACGGAGACGTCGTGCTTGGTGCCGACCATGACGGCCCGAACGTGCTTGGTGCGTGAGTGCAGGTTGCGGTAGAGCGCCTCGCTCCAGGTCTCGCCGCGGTCGGCCGCCGGGACGGGCCGCGAGAAGATCCTCGAGCCGACCTCCTTGTACATCTGGTCGCACTCGGCGAGCGACATGCCGCGCAGGCACAGCGCCGCCGCGATCAGCGCGCCCGTCGACGTGCCCACCACCAGGTCGAACAGCTCGCGCAGCGGACGGCCCGCCTCGCGCTCGAGCGCCTTGAGCAGCCGCACAGCCACCAGGCCCTTCATGCCGCCGCCGTCAAGGGACAGCACGCGCGCGCCGCGGCGGCCCACGCGAGGCGCATCGCGGCCGGCGGCACGTGACGCATGCCCGTTCAGCCCCAGGATCGCCAGCAGCCGAATGCCCTCCGCGCGGGGAGACGACGTCGAGGGCGGGGGAGCCGGCAGGGGCGTCGGCACGAACGTCGGCAGCGGAGACGCGCAGGGGGGAGGGGGGGGAGGAGGAGGAGGAGGAGGAGGAGGAGAGGGGCGAGGGTGGGCGGGCGGGGAAGAGGCCGAGGGGGAGGCCGAGGAGGAGGCGCCAAGAGCAAGCGCAGGAGACGAGGCGGCTGCCGGTTCGTTGGCGCCTGTAGACTGCCTCTCGGCAGTCGAGCCAAAGGAGCCGTCGACCGCACCCCCCGCGGCGACCTGCTCTGCCTCGGGCGAGAGCCCGCGAGGCGAGACGCAGGCCGAGGCTGCAAAGGGGTCCGTGGGGAAAGCGGCGCCGGGCGGCGCCGGCGGGAGGTCGACGAGCGGCGCACCGAGAGGCGCACCGAGCAGCGCGTCGACGAGGGGGACGTCGTTCGGCCCCCCCGCGGCGGCGGCCTTTCCCGTCGCCAGCTCCCAGGCGGCGACGTCCCTGCGCCAGCGCCTGCGGCGCCTGCGGTCCCGGTCTCGGATGGCTCTGCGAGCGTCGGAGATCCTACGCGCCCTGCGCCTGTCGGCGCGGCGCAGCAGTGCGCCGCCAAAGCCGTGCTCGGAGACGTCCACGACCCAGCGCAGCAGCTCGGGCTCGCCCACCAGCGCGTCGCGGATGCGCGCGTCGAACGAGAGGTTGCCCAGCGCCGAAAAGGCCAGCGACGTCACATCCGAGGCGCCCGGGGCCGTCCAGTCGAGCCGCGACGCGGCGTCCAGCGCCGCGCGGGAGCTCTCGTCCAGCGCCGAGTCGCACTCCCCGGGGGGGGGGCGCCACGAGGGGCTGCGGGGCAGCTTGGAGGACGACGAGCGGCGCGAGGCCGGCGACGGCGGCGACGCGGGCGCCGCGTCGGCCTGCGGCACAGCCGCGGCCGCCGCGACCGCGCTCCGACCGCCAGAGCTCTCGGCCGGCTGGCCCGGTGTGCCCGGACCCCCTGCCTCACCAGAAGCCGCGAATGCGGACCGCCAGGCGGCGACGCCCTCGTCACCGCCCCCCGCAGCGGTGACGTCGCCCAGAGAGCCGTACGGATCGACGATGGGCACCAGGTTCCCGTCGGGGCGCGCGTCGAACGGCCCGCGCCCGGCGCCCGGCGCAGCGAAACGGGCCGCGACGAGGTCGCGTGCCGTCTCCTCCTCGGCGGGCAGCGCGGCGTCGATCAGAGCCCGGAGGCGTGCCGGGAGCTCTGGGGGTGCCGACTCGGGAGCGCCGTCGACGTCCACCGCGTCGCGGCGGGCGGAGGCGGGGGCCAAGCCGGTCCCCCTCGGCCCCCCGGCCCCTCCGCCCTTGGCCTTGGAGGGGCTCTTCGTCCGCGCGTTCGCCGCTGCGTCAAGCACGGCCTTGGCGGCTTCCTCGGGCGAGGCGCGCGCAAACTCGTCCACGACCCAGAGCCCCGCGAGCGCGCGGCGCGTGGCGTCCCCCGCGAGCGCCACGAGGTCGAAGACGGCCGTCAGGTCGCAGCTGCCCAGCAGCGCGGCCATGGCCGGCGAGCCGCGCAGCAAAAAGGCCAAGGATGCGCACGTCTCCTCGACGACGCGGTCGTCGTCGGAGAGCGCGGACAGCACCAGCTGCTGCAGCGCGCCCTCCTGCGCGGCCAGGAGCTCGCGGGCCTTGGGCTCCGCCGCCAGCAGCCGCGTCAGCGCCCCGGCCGTCAGCGGGTGGTGCCCCGCCGAGCGCCGCAGCATCAGCGTCAGCAGCGCGCGCAGACGCTCCGGGGACGCGTTCAGCGTCGGCGGGGGGCTCGGAGACGCACCGCCGCCCGCGGACGACGACCCAGGCGGAGGGGGGAGCGGCGACCCCGGCGGGGGCAAAAAGGCCGCCGCCGCCGACGAGCCCACCGCAAACGGCGGCGGCTGGAAGACGAACGACGTCGACAGCGACGCGCCCGTGGACGAAAGCGACGAGAACGACGGCGTCGGGCCCAACAGCGCGGACGCCGCCACAGACGCCGCGGGGAGCGGCAGCGACGGGCGGCGGCGACGCGAGGGCCCCGAGGCCTGCGCGACCGGGGTCGCAGAGGCAGAGGGGGGGGAGGACGACGGTGGAAGCGGGGACGCGGCATTGAGAGCCGGCGCAGCGGCGCCCCACGCGCCGCCCTCCGCGCCGCCGTCAAAGCCCGGCCTCTCCCCGGTGGCGGCCAGGAAGAGGTCGATCCCGAGCGTGGGGTCGGCCACGACGGCCGCGACCGCATCGCCCGGGACGAGCGGCCGCGGCCCGGAGAAGAAGGGAGGCTCGCCGGGGGAGCCGGGCGAGCCCGGCCTCGCGGCGGTGCCCGCGCCCGAGGGCGAGAGCGCACCGTCCGTGCAGGTCTGGCGTCGTCCGGAGGCGCCGCGGCGGCCCGAGGGGGACGAGAAGAGGCGCCCGCCCCGGTCGCCACCGGCGCGGTCGCCGCCGCCCCTGGCGTCGCCGCCAGAAGCGCCGCCGCCGAAGCCGACGCCAGAGGCGGAGGAGCCGCCTCCGCCGGCGCCGGCGCCAGCCCCCCCCTTGCCGGCGCCCGATCCGCCGCCGCTGCCGCCGTTGCGATCGGCGCCTGCGCCACCGGAGGCGCCGGACCCTCCTCCTCCGCCGGCGCCGGACCCGCCGCCGGAGCCGCCGCC
>PGFX01004059.1:0-10003 GCA_003612995.1 Prototheca bovis | reverse complement strand
CCCCCCCCGCGCGGCCAAACGGCGGCGGCGCGTCGGGCGCCAAGAGAGCCTCAATGGCGCCGGACGGCCGGCTCCACGCCCCACCGGGAGTTTCTGGGCGGCCCCTTCCGCCGCGGGCGGAGCCGGCCCCGCCCCGCCCAAGTCTGGCCTCGCCGGACGCGATGCCGGTACCGCGACGACGACGCGCCGCAGGCCTCGCGTTCGGCTTCTGCGAGGCATTTGAATCGAAAAGATCCCATGCCCCGCGATTCCAGCTTCGCGCCCGACGGTCGCGACCGGGGAATCGGCGAGGGAATGTGACCGACGCTCGCGTCGCGCGCGTTCAGCCGCCGGCGCCGCCGGGCGTGCTGGACACGCCCAGCGCGCGCGCGGGCGCGTCGGAGGGTGCGAAGCGGAGCAAACCTCGCTTCGCGAGGGGCGATTCGATCGAGCGCCCTGCTATTCGGTGGCGCCGTTTCGTCTGGGTCGTTCGGTCTCTGCGTCTCGAGCGTGCGCTCGGCGGGCGGCGAGAGCGCGAGCGCGTCCGAGAGTCACCCCGTGGCGGGGGAAAGCGGGAACGGGCGTGCGGGCGCGGGCGGCCGGCCGCAGCACGTGTCGCTCCCTCCCTAACGCCCCGCTCGGGGGACCAAGGCATCCTTTCGCCCGCCGCTCGGTCGCTCTGCGCAATTACTGCGTTTGGACGCTCCGCGACGCGCGCAGCGTGCCGTCGGAGGGTTCGGTGCGTCGGCGCGCGAGTTGCGCTCGCCGGCTCGCCGCGCGCGTGCCGTCGCGGCGACGGCGGTATCGGCGTGTTCCAGCCGCCCCGGGGTCTGCGTCGGTTTTGTCTCGGTCGCGAAACCCGCCGTGCGCGCCGCAGTCGCCGCTCGCTTCTGCTAGGGCGGGACCTGCGCTGAGGGCTTTGCTGCCCAACGCGCGGGCGGGCGAGCGGTGCGGGGGAGACCGGAGGGCGGGGGGGGGGGAGGGGCGAGGCGCGTGGGGCGAGGGGGGGGGGAGCGGGTGTCTGAGGATTGGGCTGAGGTGCGGGGCACCGGCGGGGGGGGGGGCGTGGGGGAGAGCGTGAGGGGTGGAAACCGGACGCGTGGAGACGGCCGGGGTGCGTATAGCGCACTCCGCACCCCCCCCCCCCGGACGCGCTTCGGCGGGGGGGCGGCCGCCGAGGGGTGAGGGCGGTCCGGGGAGGGGTGTGGCGAGAGGGGAGCAGGGATGGGGGCGGGCGTCGGCGAATCGCGACGCCGTCTCGGACGACAGCACGTCCCACCACGCGCGTGCGAACGGGAAAAAGTCGCGGACGCGGCGGAAAAATCCGGGCTTTGCGGTGGGAAGACGGGAGAAAGGGAGCAAGTGGAGGAGCTTTGGCGGGAGCCGCTCCCGTCCTTTCGACAGCAGCGAAGCAGTCTTCGTCATCTCCCCCCCCCTTGCCCCTTGCCCCTCGCCCCTCGTTCACCCTCGCGTCGCGCCCTCCACACAGGCCCTTCGCTTTCGTCTCTTCGGCTTCGAGCGTCCCGGCGCTTTCGGTCGCGGCCTCGCGCGCGCAAGGCAGCCTGCCCGTCTTTCGGCTTTTCTTTTTTCCGCCTGGCTCGCGGGAGTCTGTCTCCTTTCGCCCTGATCTGCGCGGCTCGCGGGGGTCCGTCTCGTTTCGCCCTGATCTGCGCAGCTCGCGGGGGTCCGTCTCGTTTCGCCCTGATCTGCGCAGCTCGCGGGGGTCCGTTTGCTTGATTTCTCGATCCCGGCGGCCATGTCTGCGCTCCGTCGCATGGTGGGTCTTCCCGCGGGGGACTTTGCGCACCGCCTGAAGAGCGACGGCATCGACCGCGCGTTCGTGAGCGACCCGTCCGAGGAACGCGTGGTGGGCGCCAAGGCGCTCGAGAGCGCGCGCCGGGACGTCGACGTGCCGGGCCTCGCGCCCTGGGGCGGCAGCGAGACCATCGAGGCCAACCCCTCGGGCGCCATCCCGCTCGACGCCCTGGTCGACATCGCGCAGCCGGACGAGCAACAGCAGGGCGGAGCCGCCGAGCCGCAGGCCGCGGAGCCCCGCGCCGGGGAACGCAAGGGCGGCGGAGGCGCCACCCAGGGAGGGGGCACGGGCGGCGCCGCCGCGGCCTCCCGTCTCCGGACGCAGAATGTGGACGGCGACTGGAGCGACGCGAACGACGACGACGACGACGACGGCGACGATGAGGACGCGGGGGAGGAGGGGGAGGAGGAGAACGAGGACGACGCCCCGGCCCCCGTCTCAGCCTCCCGCTCCGCGCGCGCGTCGCCGCCTCCCTCGGGAGGCACGGCGTCGCCCGGCACGCTGTCTCCGACCACCTCGCTGCCGCGCACCATCCCTGTCAAGCCCGCCGGCGGCGGCAAGCCGGCCGCAGGGCCAAAGGTGGGCGCGCCGCCCGCGGGCGGCCCTCTGGCCGCCAAGGCGGCGCACAAGGGCCCCCCCGCGCCCTCGCGCCTCGCGACGGGCGTCTCGGCGTCCTCGCCGGCCGCCGACGCGGTCGCGGCCGGACCGCTGACGCCCGCCGTCGCGGTCGCGGGCGGCGCGGCCATCTCGCCGTCGCCGCTCGCCGAGGAAGGGTCGGACGACGAGGCCGCGCTGGGCGCGTCCGTGGCGTCGTTCGCGGGCGGCGTCGCGAGCGTGGGGTCGCACACGGTGGGCTCGCAGAGCTCGTTCGCGCGCCCGTCGCCGTTCGGCTCGGTGATCGTGGACGAGGGCGCGTGGAAGCAGCGCTGGACGCAGCGCGACGGCGCGGCCGCCGCCGCGCCGGCGGCCGGCTCGTCGGGCGCCGCGGGCCTGGGCGCGCTGGCGGGGACGGGCAAGGGCGGTTCGCGTTCGCGCCTCGACACGCTTCCGAGCGGCTCGTCCGGCGCGCTCGAGCTCGAGTCGCGGCCCTCGCAGCGCATGCAGATCATGCCCTCCAAGGAGCGCTACGGCGCGCTCCCGGGCGGGCTCAGCGCCGCGCTCTCCCAGGGTGCCTCTCAGGGCTCCAAGGACGACTCGCCCTCGGACGCCGCCTCGGCCTCGCACTCGCGCTCCGCGTCCGGAGCCGGGACCTCCTCGACCCAGGCCGGCGCAGCGCTCAAGCCGGGGATCAGCGGCAAGACCTCGTCGCTCTCCTGGGGCGACGCCGCCGACGCCGACGCCGCCGCCGCCGACGCGGTGGCCGACGTTGGCCCCCGCGGCCGCAGGGCGGCCGCGGCGCACCAGCGGCCTTCGGCCGTCGCTTCGCCCGCCAAGCCGCGCGCGACGGGCTCGGCCACCCCCACCCGCAGCTCGCGCCTGGGCTCGCGCTCCCCGAGCCCGATCGCGGGCGCCTCGGCGGCGCGCGCGCGCGCCGCGGGCGCGCGTTCGCCCTCGCCGACCGGCCTCTCCTTTGACGCCCCCGGCGCCGGCGCCCGCGACCAGGACGTCTCCATCACGCTCGCGCCCCGCGCCGCGCTCTCACGCAAGACGCCCTTTCTGCAGGCCTCTTCGGGCGCCACGAACGCCGGCGCGAGTCCCTCGGCGGCTCGCGCGGGCGCGGGCGGCACCGGAGGCGGCGCGGGCCCTTCGGCGGCTCGCGCGGGCGGCGCCGGCGGCGGCGCGGGCCCCTCGGCGGCTCGCGTGGGCGCGGGCGCCTCTGCGCCCCGGTCGGGCGGTCCGTCTCCTGCGTCGTCGACGGCGGCGACGGCGGCTCTGTTCGCGGGTCCGCGGATGTCTCCTTTCGACCACGCGGGCGGCTCTGGCGCCGCGGCGGCCGCGGCCGCGGCGATGCAGCGCCGCGGCTCTGCGGGCGGGCGCCTGTCGGTGGCGTCGTCGGGGCTCATCTCGCAGACGTCGTCGCGGCACTCGATCGCGTGGAGCGACGACTGCGGCAAGTCGCTGCACTCGGTGGCGTTTTACGACGGCGACGCGCTGCCCGAGCCGGACTTTGTGCCGCAGCTCTCGCACCCCAAGCGCTCGCTCAAGCACCCCAAGGGCGGCTCGGGCGGACGCCTCAGCCCCGCGCCCAGCGGCCTCGGCGCGCAGCAGCGCCGCGGGAGCAGCGCGCTGGGCGCCACGCCCAACGGCTCGGGCTCGGTGCAGATGTCGCGCCTCGGGAGCACGCAGCTCAAGAGCGCCATCTCCGGGGGGGGGCTCACGCTCCTCCCAGAGCCCATCGAGGGCGACCGCGTGCTCGCCATCTCCAAGCTCGCCATGCAGCACGAGGCGAAGAGGCAGTACGACGAGGCGCTCAAGCGCGTCGAGCAGGAAAAGGCGGAAAAGGCACAGAAAAAGGCCGAAAAGAAGGGAACGGGCTGCTGCTTCCAGTAAACCACCACAACCCCAGGGGGCAGACGTTCCCCGGTGGGCGGACGCTCCCAGGAGCGCGGACGTTCCCCGGTGGGCGGACGCTCCCAGGAGCGCGGACGTTCCCCGGGGAACGGACGTTCCCAGGAGCGCGGACGTTCCCCGGGGCACGGACGTTCCTCGGGGCGCAGACGCTCCCAGGAGCGTGGACGTCGCCTGGACTGGCCCTCCCTTGGCCCCACACCTGTGTACCTTTTCGCGTTTCCGATGTTGCACCCACCCGGCGGAGCCGAGCCGCTCCCAACGTGACACTCTTGCCGCGAGCGCCCCGCGGCGCGCGCCATCCGCCCCGCAGGCGCGCCGGCCCTCGCCCCGCCTCGCGGGCGCACCAACGCTCGCCCTCGCCCCGCACCGCACCTTTGCCCAAGCCCCGAAACCCGACCCCCCGCCCGCGCTCTGGATTCTCAGATCTGACAGCGCGGCTCACACCGCTCCACGCTGCTTCGCGCCACTCCGTCCCCCCCCCCTTCCCAGCCCTTTCCTCGGCCGACTGCGCGCGCATCTCCTCGTCCTCTGGCGCCCGCCGCGGCGTCTCCCTCCCCTCGCCAAGCCCCACGAGGGTCGCGCCCCCCCGCCATTCTCCCGTCCCTTCCTGTGCTCGGAGCCAATGCTCCCAGACGCCGGGAATGGGCGATCGACCGCCCTTTCCTAGCTCGATACCCCACCCCCCCCGTCCTCCTTTCCCTCTCGCTTTGCCCCCTCATCCCGCTCCCCCTGCCCCACTTCATGCACCCCCCCCCCCCGCCCCGCCCCTTTCTCTTCGTCCGCGCAACGACACAACACACTGACCCAGCTCAGAATTCAATCTCCTCCTCCCGTTTTCCCGCTCAATCAGACCGCGACGCCACGACCGCGACGCGACCACATGTTCCGCTTTGCCGCTGTCGCCCCCGATAGCTCCCTGTTCCCTCCGCCCCTTCCCCCCCTCGTCCCCTTGCCCTCCTTGGTTCTCTCACTCTTTTTTGCCCACGTGCTCTCCCTCTCTCTCTTTCCCTTTCTCTCTCTTCGTTTGCCCCTCTCTCTCCCTAGACTCTGCCTCATGTTTCCTCTCTTCCCCCCCCCCCTTCCCCCCGATCCTCTCCTGCGGAGAGCCTGATTTTTCCGGGCCTGCGGCACCCTTTTCGGCGCCTCTCCCAGCCCTCTTCCCCTCTTCCCGGCGCCCCCGCCTCTGTTCCTCCCGTCTCGCGCTCCTCGGGCGGCGCCCCTCTGCCGCTGCAACGCCAGAATCGATCGCCGGCGTCGAGAGACGCGAACGACGCGACGAAAAAGTCTACTGCGTTGCACCGCCGCCGGCGCGAGGCCGGACGAACGCAGGGGGGGGGAGAGCGGCGAGCGAGCTGGCGCAAAGGCGGGGGCGGGGGAGAGCGCTGGCGGTTTCCGAGGCAAGGAGAAAAAAGAAGAACAAGAGTCGACGAGGGGGAAGAGAGGGTCGAGCAGGGGAGGGCAAGGGGAGTGCGGGAAGGGGGGCGGCGGCGACGAGGCGGGGGGGAGAGGGGAGCGGGAGAAGAAAGGCAAAAGGGCCAAGGGCGCGAGGCGCCCGGCGCGGCGGGTGGGCACGCGGAAGCGACGCGAGGAAGCAAAGGGAGCGGACGAGGGGAGGGGCCGGGAAAGGGGGAGCGCAGCCGGGAAGGCGACGAGCGTGCGTTTGCAGCAAAGGGGGGGAGGGTCGGGGCAAGGGTCGCTCGGGTGGCCTCGGCCTCCACGTTCGAGGCGGGGCGTCCGGCCCTCTCCCTCTCTTTCTTTCGCGTCTCGCAAAGACGCGCGCCCGCGGAAATGCGCAGCGTGACGATTCGACGGGTGGAAGAAACGAGGAGCGGGGAGAAACGGGCAGAGGGCGCGCGCCAGCCGAGAAGGGGACCGGGAAAGGGGACGGAGAGGGAACGGAGAGGGGGACGGAGAGGGGACGGGCAGGTGATGGAGGCGTTCCAGGGTCTGGAATTCCTCTCCCTCTTCCTCCGAGGAGGTGATGGGGGGAGGTCCAGGGTCCGAAATTCCCCCTCCCTCCCTCTCCGGGGATCGGCTCCGGGGGGGGACCGGGTCCCCGTCCGCTTCGGGTGGCGGTGGCGATTGGGAAGGTGTGCGCGCTGCGCCGACAAGGGAGCGAAGGGCGTTTGCAGGATAAGAGAGGGGAAGAATCTACGTGGTGGGGGGGGGGGGGAGGGGTTGAAGCGCGGCGGGAGCGGGTGGCGTGTTGCTTTTTTTTCTTCTTCTTCTTCTTCGTCTAGAGGTGTGTGGGCAGTCCGAGCGCCGATTTGAGGTAGTCGTAGGCCGCAAAGCCGATGGCAGTGCTGGGAATGACCTTGACGTAATTGATGAAGAGGCCCGCGTAGAGGGCCCTCCACCCCGAGACCCTGGCGATCTCGAGGATGGCGCGGGGCGTGGAGCGGAAGACCTCTGGGCGCCTCTGGGCGGCGGCGTCCGCGGCGGCGTCCCGGCCAAGCGGCCCCGCCTCGCGCAGGCCTTCGACCTGCCGCCTGCGCCGCACGACGTCGAACGGATACGTGACCGTCTGCGCCACCAGGCCCGAGATGGCTCCGTTGGCAAGCATCAGGGGAACCGGCAGCCGGGCGGACGGGGAAGGCGCCGGAGGGGGCGAGGGTGGCGAGGGCGGCGAAGATGGAGAGGACGGCGAGGATGGAGAGGGCGGCGAGGGTGGCGAGTGGGCGCGAGGGTACGAGGAGGGGGCCGGAGCCGTCGTCGTCTCCGTGGGTGCGTCGGGCGAGGGCATGCCCGGGAGGGCGCGCTCGAGCGCCTCCTCGACGGCCTCGGCCACGGCCTCCTGCGGCAGCAAGTCTGGAGCCGAGGTCGAGGCCGGGGATCCCGTCCCCCCCCCGTCGCTCCCCGCGGCGTCTGCGCCGTTCGTCCTCTCGCGGCCTCCGCGTCCCTCCTTGGCTTCGTTTCGTTCGATGGTCTCTTCGAGCACCACCCCCGCGAGCGTGGCGCTCGCGTCCGAGGTGCTGCCGACGCCCAGGCCCGCCTCCTCCTCGGGCGACAGCACCGTCGACCGCGGAAGGTGCCGGGAGTACGGGACGAGCAGGTGGTGGTCCAACGGGGCGCCGGGCGGCGCCCCTGCCGCTCCCGCCTCGCGTCGTCCCTCGGTCCAGGCCCGGGCGGCGCGGTGGCGCTGGTCGCGGAGGGCGGCTTCGTGCTCCTCGCGCGCGCGGGACTCTTGCGAGCGGACGTAAGCGCCCTTGAGCGTCTGATAGACGTAAAACTTGAGCCCGGCGTACGGCAGGATGCCGTAGAACGACGCGCCGACGCCCACGTACAGACCCCGCACGCCCTTGGCGCGGTACGCGGACGACAGCGTCGACACGATGCCAGGACGGGACGCGGAAGAGGAGGCCGCTGGGGGGGATGCCCCCGGGAAGGACGACACCAGGGACGGGCGTTTTGGCGCTCCACCCAGGGCTCCCGCGGGCGACGCTCGCCCGGGCGCCCCCTCCCCGGCTCCCGCGGGCGACGCTCCCCTGGGCGCCCCCTCTCCGGCTCCCTTGGGCCCCGCCTTGGGCGGCTCCCCCCCGGGCGCTCCCTCCCCTCCCCCCCCGCGCTTCTTGGCGTGCGGTCCTTCGAGTCTGAAGGCGAGCCGCGTTCGGGCGAGGTCGAGGGGGTAGGTGAGCGCGACCGCGCTGGCGCCCGCGGCCGCGCCGGCGGCCAGGTCGAGCACGGGGGGGGCGTGCGCCGGCGCCCCCCTGGGACCGTAGACTGCGTTGCCGATCACGCGACGGTACTCCTCGTACGCGCCAAAATGCACGGCGCTGTACGGGATGATGCGCGCCACCATCGCGCCGTTGCCGCGGAACAGACCCTTGGGCCCCTCGCGCGCCCAGATCAAACGCAGCGTTGGAACCAGGCCCCCACCCTGCAGACGACCCGTCTGAAAAAGAATCTTGCACCGCTCGAGGGGAGCGACCACCGTCTTCGCAATCGCACCCGTCGTCCCACCAGCCATCAGCTCCTACGCATCGACGAACAAGGAAGAGGAACGGCAGGGGAGGGGAGCAGGGGCAGAGGTGAGCAGCGACCGAAAGCCAAGCAGGCGGGGGCAGAGGCGAGCAGCGACCGAAAGCCAAGCAGGCGGGGGCAGAGGCGAGCAGCGACCGAAAGCCAAGCAGGCGGGGGCAGAGGCGAGCAGCGACCGAAAGCCAAGCAGACGGGGGCAGAGGCGAGCAGCGACCGAAAGCCAAGCAGGCGGGGGCAGAGGCGAGCAGCGACCGAAAGCCAAGCAGACGGGGGCAGAGGCGAGCAGCGACCGAAGGCCAAGCAGGCTGGGGCACGCCGACGAAACCACCCTCCCCCTGCCCTCTCTCTCCCCCCCCGTCTCTTCCCCCCTCCCTCCCTCCCTCCCTCCCCCTTCTCTCCTCCCTTGCGTCCAAACCCGCTCGCTTGGCTCTCTGGCACTCTCCGCTATGGCGCGCGACCGTGCCCGCGTCGTGTCGACGCGTGGGAGATGCCATCGAGCGTCCGGGGAACGCACCCGAATGGGCATCGGAAGCTCGCGCAAGGTCGCGAGGATCTGGTGCGGGACGGGAGGGTCCCGGAGGGACCGCTCCTGCGGCGACACCGCCAGGGCCCCCGCGCCGGCCGCCGCGCCGGCCGCCATCGCGGACTCCCGCGACCTCTACGACTGACCCACGCGAGCCATGCACCGGCCCAACTCTGGCCGCGCAATCCGGGCCGCGACGACGGCGAGGGAAACGGGCAGGCGGACGGGCGCGCGGCCGAGACGCGGGCGCGGGGGCGTTCGGGGAGGGCGGGCGCAGAGGCGCCGAGAGCGCCGCGCGGGCGGGCGGGCGGGCAGGGGACGCGGTCTCTCTCGGAGGCTCTCGACAGCGGTCCGTGAGCCGCGGACGCAGAGGGGCGATCGGGCGTCTAGACGTCTCGCCACACGACTCTCGAAACGTCGAGGTGCGCGGCGCACGGTCGCTGCGCCGACCCGCGCGCGAGCGCGCACGCGATGGCGCCGTGACGCAGCGCGACGCCACGCCGGCGGGCAGCGCGCGCGCGGGCGCGGCGGAGGGAAGGGCAGGAGGCGCGAAGGGGAGGGAAGGGGGAGGGCGAGGCGCGCGGAGCTAGGGGGGCGGGGGAACGGGGAGGGCGAGGCGCGCGGAGCTGGGGGGGCGGGGGAAGCGGAGGGGGACGGGGAGCGCGAAGCCGGGAGGGCGGGGAAACGGGGAGGGCGAGGAGCGCCCCCCCCGGCGGGCCACACCTTCCTGGCGGGCTACGCCTTCCCGGCGGGCCATACCGGCGCGCTCCGTGCCTTTGTCGGGCAAAGGCAGAGCCGGCGACGGACGGAGCGCGGTGCTCGGAGATCTGCCCGTGCGATCGGCCCGCCCGACGATCGGTTGGTGCGACGAGGCAGCTGCGCAACTCGAACGGAGCCGTTTCGGTTCGGGCGACCCCCGTTCGCTCGGACCGCTCCTTTTTGCCGCCCTCTTTCCCTCTCTTCGTCCTCTTCTTCTTCCTCCTTTTCCTCCCGCGCGCGCCCCTCCCGCTGGCGCGCGTCGATCGACGTTTACAGCTGGCGGACGGCAGCCGGGGCTGGCGGCCAGGGCAGGAGAGGCCAAAGGGGGGACTGGCGTGGCACGATGGGCTTTCGGGGCGGAAAGGGGGAGGGAATTGCGGCGCGGCACGATGGGCTTTCGGGGCGAAAAAAAGGGGGGGGGGGGGGGGGGACGGGGG
>PGFX01004058.1:0-10011 GCA_003612995.1 Prototheca bovis | reverse complement strand
CGCCCCCCCCCCCCCCCCCCCCCCCCCCCCCCCCTTCTCTGCCCTTTTCCTCGCCCCCTTCTTCCCTGCTGCTCCCGCCACGCGCCCTCCGTCCCCGCCCGCGCGCCCTCGCCGCTCCTCCCGCTCTTCCCGATCCGCTCATTGCGCTGCGCGCGCGTCCCGACCGATCGCAGTGCGCATTCGCATCGCATAGTTGCAATCTTTGATCTGAACAGTCGCGCCGAGATGGGTCGCCGCGCCGCGCTCGCGCTCGCCGCCCTGGCGGTCCTCGCCGTCTCGGCCTCCGCCGCCGGTGCGCCCGCGAGCCCTGGCGCCGGGCGCCCGCTAGCGAGCGATCGGCGGCCGCGCCTCGTCGGCGGCGTCCTCGCGGCCGTGCTGCGCGCCGGTTGCGCTCGGAAAATCGACGGCGAGACCGTCGGCGCGACGCGCGCGCTCGGATCGGCTCCCCGCACGCCCCTCTCCCCCTCGCGTCCTCGGCGGGGCCTGCGTCCGCGACGCGCGCGGACCCCTCGCGAGGCGCCCTCGCTCCGTCCCTCGTGCCGCATCGCGTCGCCGACCCCCTTTTCTGTCCCTGCCCTTGCGCGCAGAGCAAACTGGCTACTCGTGGGACTACAGCGCGGTTCTCAACGACGAGAACCCCGCCGGCATCAACTTTGCGGGTGCGGCGGCCATCGGCGCGCGCGGGGCAGGGTTGGCCGCCTGCCCCGCGCGCTGCGCACGGGGGCACGTGGGTGGCAGGGGAGGACGGGGGCGGGGGGGCGAGGGGAGGTTGCGAGATGTCTTGATGCCGAAACCCCAGCGCGCGCAGGGCCGGGCAGAGAGGAGAGGAGGGCGGGGGACGAGGAGGAAGGGGGGCGGAGGGCGCCCAGGGGGGGGGGGCGGCGGAGGAGAGAGGGGGACGGGGGACGGGGGGCAGGGGGCGGAGGGCGAGGGACGGGGGCGGGAGGGGGGGGGGGTCTTTGCGGTCGCTCGCGCGATTCCCTCGCGGCCCCGTTGCGCTCTTTCTTGTACAGCTCTCCTATGCGCTACCACGCACCTTCCCTGCGCTCCTTCCCTGCGCTCCCTCCGGGCGCTCCCTCCCTGCGCTCTTCTTTTGGGGTCGCTCTCACATTTCCTCCTCCCCCCCCCCCTCTCCGTGGCAGGTCTTCCCGGGTTTACGCGTTCGGTGTACGACCGGACGTTTGCGCTGGTGGCTCCCGAGTCGCACGTGTGGGGTTCGCTCCCCGGCTGGGTGGCGGCGTCGACGGCGCACGTGATCAGCCCCGCGAGCGGCGCGTGCTTTTCCATGTACCTGGCCAAGCTGCGCGCGGGCGGCTCCGCGGGCGCTCCCGCCGGCGCCAACGTGGAGCGTCTGGCGTTCGTGCTGGACGGCGAGGTGACCGTTCGCGGCTCCGCCGGCGCCGAGGCCGCCACGCTGCACGCCGGGCAGTATGCCTTTTTCCCGCCGTCGTCGTTCGCCGCCGGCGCGAGCCTCGAGTCGGCCGCGGGCGCCGGGCTGGTGGTGCTGGAGCGCGTCTACTCGTCCAAGACGACCGGCAAGGCGGCGTTCTTCACCGACGACGTCGAGAACCGCACGCTCGAGGCCGTGCCGGGCGAGGACTTTGCGCTGCGCCGCCTGCTGCCCCTCGACGCCGACCACGACTTCAACGTCCACATCATGGACTTTGCCCCCGGAGAGTACCTCAACGTCAAGGAGGTCCACTACAACCAGCACGGACTCCTCATGCTCGCTGGCAAGGGCATCTACAGGCTCGCCGACAACTGGTACCCCGTCCAGACCGGCGACGTCATCTACATGGGACCCTACGTGCCCCAGTGGTACGCCGCGCTCGGGACCACCCCCACCCGCTACTTCCTCTTCAAGGACACCCACCTCGACCCCCTCGACCAGGGCTTCTTCGAGACGGCCTAAACGAAGCGAAACGACGCATCGCCAACAATCGCGCACGCGCACCCAGGGCGCACGCCCAGGGCGCACGCGCAGGGCGCAAGCGGGGCGCAAGCGGGACGCAAGCAGGGTGCCCCGAGCACGCAAGGAGCGCCCCGAGCACGCAAGGAGCGTGCCCAAGGGCGCACGGATCGCCGCGCCCTCTCCGCTTTTCGGTCCCTTTTTTCAGTCCCCTCTCGCGGGGCCCTCTCAAGCCGATCGCGTTGTATCGCCGATCGCGCCGGCCAGGCTCGCGCCGGCCAGGCTCGCGCCGCGGGCCCGCCCTCGCGCGCGGCCGCGCGCGAGGGGCGGCCTCGGCCGCGTGTAACGCGCCGTAGCAGCGCGAACGCGAAAGACTCCGCGGCGCGGTCGAACGCTCTGCACCTCGCCCCATCCCGCGCCGGACGACTCGCGCGCCGCTCGCGGCGCGTCGCGCGCGACATCCGGGCGAGCCGCTCCGCAACGGACCGGCGCCGCCCCGCCGCGCGCGCGCGCGCGCGCGCGCGGCGGCCGGGCCGTGCTGCGCCTGCCGCGGGTCGCGCCTCCCGCCCCACGCTCGCCGCCCGCGCCGCGCTCCGCCGAAAGCGCAGACTCGACCGCCACGGCTCGTCAATCGCGGGCGCGGCCCGGCTCGAGTCCGGCGCGCGCTTGCGCCCCGCGCGCATGGCCGACGCCGACGCGAGGAGCGCGCGCGAGGCCGTGCGGCGCTTGCTCGCGCGGCGGGCCGGGAGCCCCGCCCGCGGCCGCTCGGCCTCGCCGGGTCGCAAGCGCATCCTCGACGCGGACGGGGCACCGCGGCCCCTCAAGCCCTCAACGGTTGCGTCATCGGCCGGGAAAAGGCCGGACGGCCGCCCCGACGCGACGGCCCGGCGCACGTCCGCGCGCCGACCCGCCGCGCTCGACAGCCCGCGGCGCCTCGCCGGGTCGCGAAGTTCGAGCGAGGCAGGCACGCCACCGGCCGCGCTGCTGCCCGGGGCACGCGCGTCTGCGTCGCCGCCGGGCGCCTCGGAGGTCTCGTTCGGCACCTCGCCCGGCGACTCGACGTTGCGCGAGCTTGTGCTGAGGCTCGACGTGGGCGACGACCGTCGGAGCGACCGGGGAGAGGGACGCGGCGGAGGGAGGCGCGAGGCGGCGCCCGGGGCCACCTCGCCGCTCCCAACGCCCGATCGCGCGCCGCCGGCGCCCCCCGCGCCCGTCCATAGCCCCGCGCGCTCGTGGGCCGCGGTGCCGAGGGGATACCTGGGCGAGGCGCCCGCGAAAGGGGGGGAAAAGGTCCGCGGCGGCGTCGCGGGCGGCGCGAGCCCCCTTTCCCTCTCCCCGCTCGGCGGCCCTCCCGCCCCCGCCCCCGGTCTCGCGTCGCAGACGTCGTTCGCCTTTGCGCCGCGGCCGCGCTCGCGGCGGAGGGACGAGCACGAGGTCGACGAGACGCGCGGGCGGCGCGAGCGGAGGAAGCGTCGTCCGTCCGCGGGGACCGACTCGCCCTCCCCGCTCCTCCTGCCCTTTTCCTCCCCGCCCGCCCCCTGCCCGTCGCCGTCGCCGCCACCGCTTGGGACCCAGTCGGACGCTGGCGGAGGGCCGCTGCTGCAGGCCGCTCCGGCGGTGCTGGGCGGATGGCAGAGCCGCGTCCCTCTGGCGCCCTGGCTGCTCCCCGCCTCGGCGGACGAGCTCACGCAGCACTCCCCCGAGCGGGTCCGGGGCGCGCAGACCTGCAGGGGAGGGTGCAGAGACGGAGACGGAGAAGGGGGCCTGAACGCGGACGGGGAGGACGAGAAGGACGGAGGGCCGCGCGGATCGGGCGCTCGGACGGCAGGCGACGGTGCGACGAGCGTTGGCGCGCTTCCCAAAGCCCTGCGCAAGCCCTTTGGCGTCCCGGGCTCGGGGGGGGCGGACGCGGACGTCTTCCCCTCCCTGGCGCCCCGGAGGCCTCTGGGGCGCTCGCCGGCGCCGACGCCGACGCCGCCTCTCCGATCGGCGCCGCCCCCTCTAGGGCTTTCCCGCTCGCCCCTCGGGATCTTCCCCGCGTCGCGTCCCGTCGGCTCTTCCCTTTCGACCCCCCCCGCATCGCGTCCCGTCGGCTCTTCCCTTTCGACCCCCCCCGCGTCGCGTCCCGTCGGCTCTTCCCTTTCGACCCCCCCCGCGTCGCGTCCTTTCGGCTCTCCCCCGGCGTCGACGCCGCCACTGACGGTCGGGAGCTCGACGCTGCAGGCGGAGGACCTCGCGCTCGTCTCGATCGCCGACGACCGCGCGGTCGAAGCGCTGGCCCCGCTGGGCCCGCTCCGGCTCCGGGCCGCCTTCCGGGGCGTGCAGCGCGAGGCCTTTGCGATCGCGGACGCCGCCAACGACGCGCTGCCCGCGGTGCGGCGCTGCGCGGTCAGGGTCGTCGGCAGGGCGCACAGCGAGGGGAGCGGCCGAGGGCGCCTCGAGATCGAGGAGGGGGCGCGGAGCGGTGCGGACGAGGAAGAGGAAGAAGACGAGGGAGGGCGGGATCACGGCGACGGTCGAGGGCGCAATCCGCCGCCCGCCGCCTCCTCCCCCGACTCCTCGGCGTCACCGCAGGGCCGAAGCGATTCCGCGGTGCTGCGCGCCCGCCGGGCGGCCGCAGCCGCGGCGTTCCGCGAGACGCTCCGAGCCTCGCAGAGGGCCAACGGGGAGCGAGAGGAGCGGGAGGCGCAGAAGGCAGAGGGGCGCGGAGACGGCGGCGGGAGCGCGGGGGCTGCGGCGCGGCTTGCTCGCCGAGCCGCCCCCGCCTCCGAGCTCCACACCTCGAATTTTCCGAGCCCTCCCCTGTCCGATCGTCGCGTCCCCGCCTCGTCTCCTGCGCCACCGTCGCTCCCCTGGGTCCCGGCGCCCGCGGGCGAGACGGTCCGGGCCTTTTGCGTGGAGCGCGCCTCGCGCTCCGGCGGGCACTTTCGCCGGTTCGCGGCGGCCTCGCTGCCGGCGCTCTGGCGCGAGGCCTTTCGCGCGTCGCCCCCGTCGTCGCGACACTGGTACGAGATCATACGCGACTCGTCGAGGTGCCACCTGTACTTTGACGTCGAGTTTTGCCGGTTGGCAAACCCGCACGTCGACGGCGACGCCCTGATCGACGCGCTCGTGCGCGGCGCGCGCGAAGCCCTGCGCGAGGGCTTTGGCTGGCTCGCAAAGGGCGAGGCGAGAGGGGACGAGGGCGAAGGGCGGCGGCGGGGCGACGGCGCTCAGGCATGGGCCGCGGGCGCGTCGGTGGAGAAGGGGGCGCTCGACGAAGCCGCCGCCGCGTTCGCCCCAACCCCCACCTCCGACGGTGCCGTCGATGCCTCTGCTTCAATCCCCACCTCCGACGGCGCTTCCGCCTCAGTCCCTGCCTCCGCCACGGTCTCTACCCCTCCCGTTTCCGTCGCGGATCTTCCTCTTTTTTCCTTCTTTCCCCCTGCTTGGATCAGCGAGCTGGATTCCAGCACGCCCGCACGGTTTTCGCGCCACCTCGTGCTGCGAGTGCCGGGCTTTGCGTGGGCCTCGAACGCCGATGTCGGGCGCCTCGCCACCGAGGCCGTGCGCAGGGCCGGAGACGTCGTCTGGGTCCGGCCCAAGCTCCGGCCCGACACCAGGGGGGAGGAGGAGGAGCGGGAACGGAAGCGCAGGGAGGCCGAGCAGAGGGCTCAGGGCGGAGAGGGAGAGAAGTTCGCACCTTCCTCGTCTCAGGCCGCGTCCCCCGAAGAGTGCACCCAGAGGTCGCTCGGCGCGCACAGCGAGGGCGAGAACGGCGGGGAGAACGGTCGCGGACGGCGGCGCGACGCGCTCGAGAGCGGCTGCGCGGGGCGGCGGAAGGGCGGGGTTGGAGCTCTGCTTTGCAGCCGAGAGGGTAGGAACGAGGCGGACGACCGCACGAAGCGCTTCTCGACGCTCTCTCCGCGGCTCTCGATGACGAGCGCCGACTCGTTCCGCACGGCCGGCGACGGCGACGTGACGGACGAAGTCGCGTCCGAGGCCGCCGAGCTGTTCGACGCCTCCGAGCGCCTCTGCGACGACACCGACGGCGCCGACGACGGATCCGGGACGCCCTGGCCGATCGCGACGCTCCCGTCGCCCCCAAAGCCCGGCATGCTACTGTCTTCCGAGCTCGAGCGCCGTCGCGCGTTCGACGCGCGGCGCCCCCTCGTCGCCGCGCTCTTCGAGGCGTCCTCGCCGGCATTCGAGTCGCCCTGCGGCGGCTCGCAGCCATCGGCGCCCGAGGACGACGCGAGCGCGGGCACGATCACCCCGAGCGGCGACCTGTCGCCGCGTGTCGCCGCCTCGCTGCCGGGGACGCTCGATCCGGAGCGCGACGACGAGCCTGGCGGAGGCGAACGAGCGGAAGCGAGCGCGAGCGCGGAGGCGGGCATGGGCGCTGGCGCGCATGAGGACGACGGCGCCCCCCTCGCTCGCGACCCGGCCTCGGCCTCTTCCCGCCTCTCGCCGCTCCTTTCGCCGGCGAATCTGACGACGCCGACTCTCGAGAAGACTGTGGCGTCGGTGGAAGCTCCGTTCGCGACGCCTTCGCCCGGCGGACCCTTTGCCACGCCCCCCGCCGCGCCTCTCGCCACCCCAGACCCGGTCGCGTGCCCGGGGTCGCGACCGGCCGACCCCGAGTGGGTCTTGGCCGTCGATCTCGCCGTGTACACGCGCAATCGACACTTTCGTCTCATCGGGTGCTCCAAGGGCGGCAAGGAGGCGCTCCTGGTGCCGACAGCGCGGTTCGCGCACGTCGCGGAGGAGCTCGGCAGCGCGCGGACGGGCGGCGGCGAGGAGGGCGCCGCCGATGCGCGGACGTTGCCCCCGGTGGTGTACGGCAACTCGTACCCTCTGCACGCAGCGGTTGCGGTCGCCGATGGAGGCCGACGCGCCGACGCCGTCGCCGCGACCGGGACGCCGCAGACCTCACGCTTGCCCGTGCAGCAGCCCTCCCCCTTTCCCCTCCCGCACGCCTCCCCCCTGGGCGCGCTCCTCGGTTCGCTCATCACGCTCACGGCCCCCTCGGACGTCTCGCTCGAGTTTCCACCGGCGTGCTGCGCGCCCGAAGAGGCGCTGCCGCCGTCCTCGCGGGCGCCGCCGGGCGGCATCCGGACGCCCGGGCTCGTGCGCCGCACGCCGCTGGCGGTCGCGGGCGTCGCCGACTGGGCGGCGGCGCTCGCGGCGGAGGCAGAGTCGGCGCGCGGGGGCGGCAAAGAGGCGGGAGGCGACGGAGGAGCGTCCGAGCCGGACGGATCGACGCACCGCGATCTCTCGTCGGCCCCCGGCCGCGCCTCGGGGCCGCCTCCCGCCGCCTCTGCGGCTGCGCTGGCCGAGGCGCTCGCGTCCGAGGTGCCGCAGACGCCGTGGTTGCGCGCGTCCGGCGCGCGCGTCGTCTGGAGGCTCGACGACCGCGACCGGGGCGCAGACCCCAGAGACCTCCAAGGTGCGATCGGTGGGCACAGGGGCGGCGGGCGCGCAGGCGGACTCTTCTCTCATCCACAGCACCGTGCGCTTCCGCCTCTCCCTCTGCGTCGACGCTCGTCACGGCCTCACCCTTCCCTTCCCCCCCCCCCCTCCCCCCCACCACCGCCGTCGTGTGCAGCTCTGCGTCGCGTAGCCGAGTCAGTGACGCCTGCGATCGAGCGTCTGGGCGCCGCGCGCGCGGGCGGCCTGCCGTGCCGCGTGCGCACCGTCGCGCTATGCGGCTCCGAGGGCTCGGTGGCGTACTCGATGCTCGGCCCCGGCTCGCACCGCTGCGAGCGCATCGGCCGCGACCACGCGTCCAACCACGTCTTTTTCGTCGTTGACCTCTGCAAGGGGGAATGGGCGCAGAAATGCTACGACCCAGACTGCGCGAACTGGAGGTCGCCCTGGAGACCCCTCGGACCCGTCCTGGGGACCGGGGAGGGGGGCGGCGCGCTCTGGACGCCCAAGCACGCACCGGCAGGGGTCGCTGGATCGAGCGACGCGGTCGAAGAGGAAGCTTCGAGCGGCGCGTCGTTGAAAGCGCGGCACGACGAGCGCTGAGAGCGCCCTCTCGTGGCGCCTTTCCGGCTGGCCACCCCGCTTCCCAGGTCTCTTGCCACGCCCCTGCGGCCGACTCCCTCTCATCCCCTCCCCCCTTGCTTGTCCGGCCCCTTGCCACGCGTCGATGCCTCCCCCACGTCCTCCATTGTGCGGTGCTCGACGCTTCTTCGTTCCCTACCCAGCGCTCGGATTCCTCGCTCGCTCCATTCTTCCCTTCCTCGTACGCCTTCTCCCGCCTTCCTTTGCACCTCCTCGTCCGGGTCCTCCCTCGACCGCCCTTCCCCCGCCCTTCCTTTTTCGGACGCACGCGTCTCTTGCCCCACCTCTTCGACCACGTCTCTCGCGCTTTTTTTCTCCCTCTGCCTCTCCCGGCTCCGTCCCCCTCGAACGCTCCTCCGTCGCGCGAACGGCCGCGGGAGGCCGCGCCCGAATGTCCGACCCGCTCTCTGCTCGGCCTCCCCCCAGTTCCCCCGCGAGGCTCAGCGGGGAGGCACGGGCGGCGACGTCTCGCTTCCCTGTCCCCCCCTCCCTCCGACCCCGTGTAATTCCATTCCAGCGCGTTTTTCACGTCGCGTCGACGCGACCGCGAGCGTCCAGCCCCCGTCCTGTCCCGTCCCCTGGCAATCTGGAGACGCGCACGCCGCCCCTCCGCGCGCATCCCGCGCCGCGTCCCAGACCGTGATTGGTGTCAACACCTTCCACTCCGAGAGCAGTCGGCCCTTCCCGCAGGCCCCGCGCGGCACGTCCGCACCCCCCCCCCGTTCTCCTCGCGCTCGGCTGCCCCCCCTCCCCCCCCCTCCCGCTCCCCCGCCCTTTCGCTGCACCGCTTTCCGACCACTTCCACGGTGGCTCTTCCGCGGCCCGAGCCGCCCCCCCCCCAAAGGCCCAGCTGGGCTCTGCCCGCCGCTCGAGGCTGAATCGCGCTCGCAATGCGGACCCTGAGGTAGGTGAACAAAACATAGGCGCGATGCGATCGCGTCACGGGTCTCAAGCAGGCCATTGCGAGAAATCCCCGTTTATGCCCCCTTTCCCGCCCCTCCGCCCCTCCCCCCCTCCGCCCCCTCCCGCGGCGGCGCGCGCTGCGGAGCGACACGGGAGGTGAAAACTCCCGCGCCCGCGCCCCCCTCGCGCGTCGCCCGAAGAAAAATTC
Source organism: Prototheca bovis (assembly GCA_003612995.1). Classification (NCBI taxonomy): domain Eukaryota; kingdom Viridiplantae; phylum Chlorophyta; class Trebouxiophyceae; order Chlorellales; family Chlorellaceae; genus Prototheca; species Prototheca bovis. Next base: position 940 of record PGFX01004058.1, on the reverse strand, counting down.
GAGGAAAAATGGAGCGCGTCGATTGAGCGGCTTTGGGGGTCGTCGGCCTTCCAGACGTCGCGGCATTGCCCACCCGCCGCGGGCGAGCCGCGAGCGCGTTGCCGACCGCGGCCGGTCGTCCGGCTTCCCGCCACGGCTCGGACAAGTCTAAACGCGCCCGCCCCCGGTGCACGGGCGTCAGAGGTGCGCAGCGCGCAACTCGTATTTTTTCCAGCTCGGAGCTCGGCGTTCTTCGCGGTCTCCACACCCTGACTCGCCCTTTGCTTCCCCAACCCGCGACCATGGTTGCGACCGTCCGCGCGGCGCTCGTCGCTGCGGTGGCGGCGCTCCTGCTCGCCTCGCCCGTCCTCGCGTCCATCAACTGCACGCAGAGCATCTCTTCCACCCTTGATGGTACGCGTCGCCGAGGTCCCCGTGCGCGTTGCGCGGAGACTGGGCCCGCGAGGCGCGGCCGCGCCCGACTCGTGGCTCCCCGCGCCGCGGCGGGCGTGCAAGGGGGGGGAGGAGGGCGGGGGGGCAACGGGGAGAGTGCGACGGACACGCTCCGGTCGAGGGGGGGGGGGAACTGCGCCGGACGTTCGAATCGAGGTTTTCCTCGACGTTCGACTGCAGCGTGGCCTCCGCTTCCGTCGGCCTGCGGGGTCGTGGCGTCGCGGCCGCGCGTTGCGGTCGCGCGATGCGGCCGGCCGCCCAGGCGGCGGAGGGGCCGGAGCGTGGTTCCTTCCCCCTTCCCGTCACCCCCGCTTCCAGCCGCGCGACCAGGCGCCCGGCGGGGCACTTGACCGCCGGCGCGCCCTTTCGCCGGAGGGAGGGGAAGAGGGCGCGGAGTAGGGAGGGGGGGACGACGAGGAAACAACGGGGCGGCTTGGAGGAGGCCCGCGGAACCGGTGGGGAAGAGGAGAGGGGGGGGAGGACAGGGGGGGGGGGGGGGAACGGAGTG
>PGFX01004057.1:0-10012 GCA_003612995.1 Prototheca bovis | reverse complement strand
CCCCTCCCCCCCCCCCCCCCCCCCCGCCGTGCTGGTGCCGTCCCCATGCAGCCCGCGCGCGCCGCGCGCCGCGACCCGCCGCGGCGGAGCCTCGCCCCTCGCGCGCGGCGCTCGGGGAACGCTCGGGCCTCGCCGCGCGCGCGGATCGAACGTCCAAGACGCCTGCATTTCCTCCGGCGTCCGCACGACCCGCTCCGTCCCGCGCCCGCAGCGCGCGGCCTCCCCGGGTCCCCGCGGCGCGCGCCGCCCTTTGGCCGCCTCCGCCGCCTCCGCGCGCGCGCGGCGCCCCGCGAGCGGCGCTCGGCCGGCGAGGACGCGCGATGTCGTCCTCGGACGCCCGCGAAAGGTCGTCTTCTTCCTCTTCTTCTTCTTCGTCGTCGTCGTCCTCCTCCGATGACTCGGCGGCCGCGCGCTTTCGCGCCGTCGCGGTCAGCGCGACGGACATCGTCTCGGGCGCCGAGGCCAGCAAGAAGGCGCGCAGGGGGAGGGGCAGGGCAGGAGAGGAGGGGGATGAGGAGGGGGTGGGCGCGCGGTTTCCGACCATCGGAGCGGGGGCGTGGGGGCGCTCTCGGCGGCCGCTCGCCGTTCCGCGCGCGCGTGCGCGCGCTGACTCGCTCCCCGTCCTGTTTCCCTTTCCTCGCGACAGCTGATCGAGAAGCGTCGCGCGCAGGAGCTCAGGCGGGCGATGGGCGGGGGAGGGCTTTTGGGCGCGACCCGCACGGTCGGCTCTGACTCGGGGTCCGACTCGGACGGCGGAAACGGCGGCATGCTGGACGGGACGGAGCAGAAGATCGCTCTGGCGCTCCACCGCGCGCTCGAGAAGAGGATGGCGATGGGAGGATCGAGCGACGACGAAGAGACCGGCGGCGAGGAGAGGGGCAAGGAGGGGGGCAAGGAGGGGGCCGCGGCCAGCGCCAAGCGCGCGAGAACCGCCGACCCGTCTCCATCGGACGACAGCGATACCTCGTCCTCCTCTTCATCTTCCTCCTCTTCCTCCTCCTCTTCCTCTTCCTCCTCCTCTTCCTCTTCCTCCTCTTCATCTTCCTCCTCTTCATCTTCCTCTTCCTCTTCCTCTTCCCCCTCCTCTTCCTCCTCCCCCTCCTCCCCTCCTGCCTCTCCTCCCGAGGACGAGCCGTTTGCGCTTTTCGCGCGCCCTCCCCCCACGAGCCGCGGCGCCGAGGCCGCTCCCGGCGCCGCCCCCCCCGCCCCGGGGGGGACCGCTCCCTCGGCCGCCCCTGCCGACGCCGAGGCGACGTACTGGTCTCTGGCTGCGCCCACCTACATCCCTCCCCCCCCCTTCCGCCACCCCTGGGGCGCCATCCGATCGACCCTGGACGCGACCGGCGAAGAGGAGAAGGAGGAGGGAAAGGAGGGCGAGGGAAAGGAGGGCGGGGCTGCGGGGGACGAGGCGGACGGCGGGGAGGGAGACGGGGCGCCCCGGGCCGGCCGGGCGGAGGGGAACGGGGCGCCCCGGGCCGGCCGGGCGGGGGGCGCCGAGGGTCGCTCGCCCCTTTCCGCGTCTCCCTCTCCTCTCCCGTGGCCGTCCGTGGCCGTCTCGGGCGCGTCCGTGGCCTCCGAGGCCCTGGCCTCGGCGCGCCGCGCGGCCCCGCGCCTGGCGCCCGTGTCGGGCACGTCCCCGCTCGACTCGCGCTGCACGGGCCGCGGCAGAGCGCACGTCCGCGCCACGCTGCGCGCCGGACGCGTGTGCGAGCACGCCGTCGCGGCGCTGGGCGTGCGCGGCGCGGCGGAGGCGGCCGCGGCCGCCGCCAAAAGGGCCGGAACGGAGGTCTCGGCAGCCCAGGTCGACCCAGAGGTGGCCGCCGCCCTCAAGCTCGCGAGACAGCTGTCCTCGCAGGCGGTCGCCCAGGGCGGCCGCAGCGCGCGCAGGCGGCTCAAGAGGGCCGCCGAACGGGCCAAGAAGAGAGCGCAAGCGCAGGGAGAGGAGGGAACGAAAGCCGGGGAGGGCGAGGGGGAATAAGACACGGGGAATCTTTTCTTTTTTTTCTTCCCCTTTTTTTCCTTCTTTTTTCTTTTTTTTCTTCCCCTTTCTTCCCTTCTTTTTTCTTTTTTTTCTTCCCCCTTTTCCCTTCTTTTTTTCTTTTTCTTTCGCTCTCCTTCGCGCGATGCGCGACGCACATTCCCCCTTTTTTTCTTTTCTCCTCCTCTCCTTTTCTCCTCCGCCGCGTTTTCCTTGTCTGCGCGTTCCATCTGTAACAAAATTGACCGAATCGACTCTTCTCCCTCCCCCGTCCCTCCCCTTTGCTCGCCCCCTTTTCCGCCCCTCCCTCTCTGCGTCCCCCCCTTTTCCGCCCCTCCCTCTCTGCATCCCCCCCCCCGCGAGGTCCGACACCTCCCCTCTCCTCCCCGCGTTGCGTTCGCGCCTTTTCTTCGTCATCCGTCGATGACGTCATCGACCTTGTAGCTGACGAGGGCTTGGACGCGGTGGGCGGTGGTGTCGAAGCTGCGGAGCTGGACGGCTTCGCCTCGCTTGACGTGCCTCGGGTCGCTCTCCTCCCACTCGGTGGGCACGGCAGAGTCGCGGGCCGTGTATGCGAGCAGGTCGATGGTGCAGGGCTCCGAGAGCAGCGGCAGAAACGTGATCGATGCCGTGATCTGCCGGATGATCGCCTGGATCTCCGCCGAGATGGCCCCCGCCGGCTTCTCCCGCGCCACCCGCGCCGAGATGGCCGACGCGTCCGTCCGGATCTCAAACGCCCACCGCTCCAGAGACTCGCCCGTGCGGGCCGACGAAATGACCAGCACGGCCTTTTGCAGCGTCCCTGTCCCCAGCCAGTCTGGCAGCGAGAGGGGAAAGGAACGAGGGGTGAGGGGGTGAGAGAATGGAAACGTGAGAGGATGCGAGCACATGAGAGAAGGAGGGAACATGAGAGAAGGAGAGCAAATGAGAGAAGGAGAGCATGTGAGAGCACGCGCCGGAACCGCGCGGGCGCGCACGCGGCGCCGCACGAGGCGGCAACGAGCGCGAGGGACAAGCAACGACGGAACGGGCGCACCGACCGCGAAACGAGAGCGAACGCGCTGCAGGCACGCATGCGGCCCCCGCTCAACCGCGCCGCAACCCACCCCCCCTCTCCCCGGGGCCCCTCGCCCCCGCCCCCCTCTCCCCTCCGCTCCCCGCCTCTCCGTCGCACCGGAGAACTGGGCGAGCACGGTGTTGATGTAGGCCTGCAGCTTGGGATCTTTGACGGCCATCACCGTCAGACCGTATTGCTTCTTCGGCTCGAACAGCTCGGGCGGGTAGACGCCGCGCTGGTAGAGAATCGAGCTCAGCGCGCACGCGAAAAATTCCGTGACCGTCGCTGTCGACCCCGCGAGGGTGATCGTGTCGCGCGGAGCGCCCGTCATGGCGGCTCGTGGGTCGAAAACGAAACGCAACGGAGATGGGATTGCGCGCGATCGATCGCGCCCGGCGCCCCGAGTGGCCCTCCGCGGCGCGGCGCTCGCGCGCGCGCGGCTGTCCGTCGCGCGCTCGAACGCGGGGGGAGGGGAGCGGGATCGAAGGGGCTGGAGCGGCGCGCCGGCGCATCCGCTTCGCCTCCGCGCGCGCGAGCGCCGCGCCGCATCGCGCGCGCGGGCGCCGCTCCCGCCCTTGTGGGCGATTCGCGGCTCGCCGATCGGGTTTGCACCTTTGGAGGGCCTCATTCGTCGGCCTCGAGCGTTCGCCGCGATGGAGGATCGCGTCACGGCGAGGGCCGCGCGCCGACCGCCGCGCGAGGAGGAGCGCGCGGCGCCCGCCCCGCTGCTGCTCGCGCGCGCCGCGCTGCACCGCGTGGCGTCGCACGTCGCGCGCTGTTCGGTCGAGCACGCGCGCCTCTCTGGAGGCTCTGCGCGCCTGGCCGTGGGCCGGGCGCTCGGCGAGCGCCCCGGCGAGAGGGCGGCGGAGGCGCCCTGCGCGCGCGAGGGGGCGTCGGCGGCGCCCGGCGTCGAGCCCCTCTCCCCCTCCCCCCCCCCGGTCGGCTTTGGCTCTCTTTCTCCGCCCCCCCGCGCGGGTGCGCTGGGCCTGGGGCTTCCCAAGGCCGCCTGGTCTCCTTTTGCGCGTCGTCACGCGCGCCTCGTGCGTCGCCGCCGCGCGCAGGCGGCCACGGCCACGGCCACGGCCGTCGCGGGCGCGGGTCGGGGGCGTCGGCGCGCGTCGGCGGGCGATCGGGCGGGGGGCGTCGGTTCCGGCGGGGCTGGCTCGTCGGGTCGCGGGTCGTGTTTGTCGCTGGCGCTGTCTCGCGAGGCCGTGAAGAGCCTTCTGGGTCACGTGTCCGTGTTTGCGGTCGTGGACCACGCGGGTCGGGAGCTGGTGGTGTCGTCGCCCGAGGAGGGGGACGGGGACGCGTCGGCGCGCGCGGCGGCGATCCGGCGCGCGGCGTTCGGTCCGAGCAGCAGCGTGACGGCCGTTCCGCGTCCCGAGGACCTGGTGGTGCCGACGAGCCAGCTGGTGCCTCTGTTTCTGCGGGCGTCGGACGCGGAGGCGCTGGCGCGGCAGGCGTCGGCGTCGGCGGGGGCGGCGCCGGCGTCCGGCGGCGCGCGCGTGGTCGAGTACGCGCTCGCGGAGGTCTACGATCGCGTCTTCGAGCCTCAGGACGCTTCGACGGCGCAGCCGGGCGACCTGGCCGACCCGCGGTCGCCCTACTGGGACGGGGAGGAGGACGACGGATTTCTCAAGGATGACCCCGCCATCCGCCGCGTCTGGCAGGAGGCCGCCAAGGCCCGCCAGGAGGACAAGGAACGCAAGAAGAAGGAGAGGGAAGAACGGGAAAAAAAGGCCAGGGCGGCAGCAAAGGGAGAGCAAGGACCAGAGGAGGAGGAGGACGGGGAAGAGGAGGAAGAGGAGGACGAGGAAAAGCGGGCCGGACGGCGCCGCGGGGGGGAGGACGAGGAGGAGGAGGAGGAGGGGGAGGAGAGCGTCGAAGGAGCGACCGGCGATGCTTCCGGAGACTCTTCCGGAAGCCCAGCATTCCCCGGCGCCGCGTCCCTGCCCCCGACGCCGCCGCCGCCGCCCGGGCTGGACCCGTCGCGCATCTGGCGGGACGCCGAGGGCCGGCTGCGCACGCCCGAGGGCGAGTACGTGGTCGGCGAGGACGTCGAGCCCGAGAGCGTGCTTCCCGCGCTCGAAAAGCGCGGGAAAAAGATCGGCCGGAAGGGACCCTGGAAGCTCTGGGCCGACCTCTACGAAAAGGCACACCCCGACAAGGCGGAGGACGAGGGCAAGGAGGAGCAGCAGCGCGGGCAGGGGCGAGGCAGCGCCACCGGCAACGCCGGCGCCACCACGGGTGCCTCCGACGGCGGCGCTGCCACCGCCGCGGGCGCCTCCGTTTGCGGCGCTGCCACCGCCGCGGGCGCCTCCGGTGGCGGCGCTGCCACCTCCGCCACCGCCAACGCCTCGGGCTCTGGCGTTCCCCCCCCCGCGCCTCCGTCTGCGCCGTCGCTGGTGCAGGCGCCCTCCTACCCGTGGCAGCGGCTCTTCATCCGGCCGCGCTCTCCCACGGCGCCCGGGTGGCGCTCCGAGGCGCTGCAGCGATCGCCAGAGGAGATGGGGCTGGCCGACGTCGTCGCCGCCCGGAAGGGCCGCCCCAGGAAGAGCGACGCGACGGGAGCCGGGGCGGCGGGAGGCGCCCCGGCGCCCCCCGCCGCCCCCCGCGGCCTCCTCGGGGGGCTGTTCGGGCGGCGCCAGAGGGCGGCGGCGGCGGAGGCGGCTCGCCTGGCCGCCGAGGCGGAGGCTGCCCGGGCAAAGTCGCTCGAGGGCATGCGGGAGGCCATGGGCAGCGAGGGGATGAGCGTGCCGGACGCGCCGGACTCTGACGAGGCCTACGGCACGCCCGGGCACCCCTACCCGGCCGACCCGAACACGGCCCCGCGGACGTTCGGGCGACCGACCATCGGCGCGATGGAGGACGAGCGGCGCGCCATGCGGCTGCGGGACGAGGCCTCGCGCCGCCTCGCGCGCGCGCAGCGCGCCGCGCAGGCGCCGCGCTGCGTGCTCGTCCCGGCGGCCGACGACGTCGCCGCCGCCGCGCGCATCCTCATGGGCGCGCGCGCCGAGCAGGCCGAGCAGGAGAGGCTCTGGAACGAAGCGGTCAAGGAGGGAGAGCGCGAACTCCAGCTCCTCCGGGAAATGGGCTTTGGCGGAAACGCCGGCGGAAGCGCCCGCCGTGAGCAGAACGCGGGCGCCGACGCGGGCGCCGACGCCTCCTCCTCGGGCGCCTCCTCGTCGGGCGCCTCCCCGTCGGGCGTCTCTTCCTCTTCCCCGCCGTCCTCGTCTCCCGTGCCGTTGGCGTGGGAGCACCCTCCGTTCGACCCTTCGAACCCGCGCCGGGACCCCGAGGCGGAAAAGCTGCGCGCGCCCCCGGAGCCGGACGTGTTCTCGGCCCCCCCGGCCCCCTTCCCGGGCAGGCGGCCCGGCGAGCCGGACGGCTCCGACCGGGGCACGCAGGTGCGCACCAGCGTGCTGGCCGCCATCGCAGACTCGCTGCGAAACCTCCGAGACCGCACGACCAAGGGTGCCGCGATCGGAGCGGCGGAGGAGGGGAGGGAAAACGACACCCAAAGCGGAGACGCCCAAACCCCGCCCCCCTCGGCCGCCGCCCCCGCCGCCTCCCTCACGCCCTCTTCCGGCGCTCTGTCCGCCGCGCCGTCGCTCCCGGCGTTCCGGGGCGTTCCGGTGTTTCAGGTCGCCGGCCTGGTCGCCTCGGGTGAGCGGCGCGCCATGACGCCGCTCTTCCTCTCGGCGAGCGACATGGAGGAGGCCGTCGCGGCCAGCGCCGAGCGCGCCGCGCGCGCGCGCGGGGGGGGAGGGGGAGGGGGCGCCGCGGGCGGCCCCTCCGGCGACCCCTCGACCGTCGCGCTGGACGTCGCGGTCGGGGTCGAGCCGCTCGAGTCGCTCGTCGCGCGCTGGAGACGCGACCCCGAGGAGGACGCGTGGGTCGACGTCGTCGTCGTCGAGCCGGGAGCCCTCGACGAGGCGCGCGAAGAAAGGAAACGACAGGCCGAGCGCGCCGACCGCGGGGGGCGCGCCGCGGGGGGGGGGCTCCGGGGCTGGCTCGGAGGCGTCTTCGGCCGGGGCAGGAGGGAAGAGAGGGAGGGGGAAGACCGTGACGACGACCGCGGCAACGACGACCGCGACGACGACGACGACGACGACGACGAGTAAGATACGCGCCAAACGGCCACGCGCGTTCGAATGCATCCGAATGCATCCGAATGCATGCGCACGCATGCGGCTTTTCGGCCCAAAGGCATGCAAGCGCATGCGTGTGGCTCCCCGGGCAGAATCCAGAGGGCGGACTCGTCCGAGGCAAATCAAGCAAATGCACACTGTAACGGGAAAGACGACGCGAGAGCGACGTTTGCCACAGCGGAACGTACGGGGATGCGACGGGGCGCATGCGGCGGGGGCCGCCACGAAACGAGGGGCGCCTGCTGCCCGCTCGAGAGGAACCGTTACAGCTCTGCGCGCGCCGTCGCGCGCGCAGGGGAAAAATCACAGCGGGAGGAAAAGGACAAATAGCTCTGCGCCCCGCGCGACGGCCTGGGCGCGCCCAGGACGCAGGCGTGCGCACCTCGTGGTGACGACGGGCGATGGCCGGTCGTCACCATCCCCCTCTCCTCACCCCCCTCTCCCTCCGCCCCCCTCACCCCCCTCCCCACCACCGCGCGCCTCCCGCCGCCTCCCCGCCCTCCCCCTCCCCTCCCCCGTCCCCGACCCCGTCTCCTCCCCACCACGCCGCGTCGCACGCGAGCGTCCGCTCCGCGGCCGGCGTCCTCGCGCGCTTGCGGGGAGGCGAGCCTGGGGCGGGCAAGGCGGGAAGGCCCGACGGGGCGTCGGAGTCGGAGCTAGAGTCGGAGGCCGGAGCTCCCGCTCCCGCCGCCGAAGCGTCCAGGCGCTGCGTCAGCGGGAGAGCGACAAAATGGCATCGGGAGGGGCGAACGGGCGAATCGAGCGGCAGGCACGCTTGCGTCGGGGGAGGCAGAGGGCGGGGCGGGGGCGGCGGCGGAGAGCGAGGAGACGACGAGGGCGAGGAAGAGAGGGATGGCGTCGGGCTGGGGCGCGGAGAGGAAGTCTGCGATGGAATGGGATCTGTCGCGGCGAGCGAGGCCGGAGAGGGCGGGGAGGCCGGTTCCGGCGCCGTCGCAGCGGTGGGGGAAAGGAGAGCCGAGCCGCGACGACGCCTCTGGCCGGCCGCGTCGTCTCTCGTCTCTTCCGCCGCCCGAGCCACGGCGCCCATGCACCGCAGCGCGTCCCACAGCGCGCTTTCCAAGCCGCCCTCTCCTGGCGACGAGCGGACGAGCCCGCCCCCCGGCCCCTTCCCTGCCGCCCCCGCGAGCGCCGGCCACTCGCGCAGCAGCGCGGCATCCGAGGGGAGAAACAGGGGGCGCGGGGGGGAGGACGAAGAGGCGGAGAGCGCGCCCAGAGCGTCAAGCATGCTCGCGACGGAGCGAGCGGCGTTGACGACGATGGGGGGAGGGCGAGCGGTGCGAACAAAGGCGGCCCTCAGGGGGGATGCCTGGGCGCTGGGGCAGATGATGGCTGGGAGGGGCGCCTGGGCGCTGGGGCAGATGACGGCTGGGAGGGGTGCCTCGCCGCAACGCGAGCGGGAGCGTTCGGATGCGATGCGATCGAATGCACCAGGTCCCGGCGCTCCCGACTCCCCGCCCCCCATCGCCGCCGCGAGGGGGGCGAGCAGCCCCGCGGCCAGGACCGCCGCGCCCCCCACCGCGCCTCGGAGCGCCGGCGGCAGCGGGGCGGGGCGGCGGAGGGAAGGAGACGCGCAGCGGGCCAGGTCGCATGCGGAAGAGGCGACTTGAATGCACAGCGCCTCGACGACGGTGCAGGCCGCAACGAGGGGGGCGGACGGGGGGCCGGAAGGAGAGGGGGGGCCGTCGACGCCGTCTCGACCCTCCGCACCGGGCACCGGCGTCGTCGTCGCATCGCCGACGTCCGTCGCACCCTCTTCGAGCCTCGTCTCCCTCTCCCCCGCAAGTAACGCGTCCGCAAGCACGATGGCCGCCGCGACGGCTCTCGAGGGCTCTCCGCACCCTCCCCCCGCCGCTCCTCCCCCCCAGACGCCCTCGATCTGGGCCCCCCAGCGCCCCCCGGTCGCGCACAGCACTCGCCGCGCGGCCTCGAGCGTCGGGGCGTCCGCGGTCGACGCGCCCGCCAGCGCCTCCTGCGCCAGCGCCCGCGCGCGCGGAAGCGGCGCCGCGCACCAGGGGTCGAGACGGGCGGCGCGGCGCACGAGGCGGGCAGAGAGGGGGGGCCCAGCCAGGCGCTCGGCGCCGGCGCCCTCGGCCGGCGCGGCTTTCGTCCGCGCGCCCGTCGCCGACGCGGCGTCCTCGCCGATCGCGACCCCCAACCCGCCCACCTCTGCCGTTTCAAACTCCCGCCGAAACGCCCGCACCGCAGCCGCGAGGCGCCGCGCCTCTTCGCCCGCCCCATGCCCCTCCCCTCGCCTCCCCTCGCCTGCCCTTGCCTCCCCTTGCCCCGCCCCCCGCTCGCCGTGCGCAACCGCCCAGGCGCCCAGCGCGAGCCCTTCGAGCGCTTGGATCGCCCTGGCGCGCGCCGCGGACGGCCGCCCTCCGCTCCCGCGCCGGAAGGGGCCGGGCGGCGTGCCGCCCTCGCGGCCCGCCCCGCTCGCCGTGTCGCGAGCGAGGAGGCGCACGTTGGCGCGCGCGCGCGGGTCAGGCTCGCGCGCGCTTCCCGCCACGACGAACAGCGCGGCGGCGACGAGCGTCTCGCCCCGCCCGGCGGCGACCAGGGCCATCTGCCCCAGCGGGGCGCCCCGGCCGCCACCCCCGACGGCGGCCGCCAGCGCGGCGTGGCGCGCCGCGGAGCGCCACGCCGCGCTCCCGCCGCGGTGCTGCGCGTAGTGGCGGGAAAGATCGCCGATCCGCAGCGCCAGGCGCAGCACCTCGGCTGGCAGCACCGCAGAGCCAGAGACGGGCGCGGACGACCGCGCGTGCGTCACCAGGTGCCCGACGCCGACGGACACGGCGCACACGAACA
>PGFX01004056.1:0-10014 GCA_003612995.1 Prototheca bovis | reverse complement strand
GGGGGGGGGGCGGGGGGGGGGGGGGGGGGGGGGGGGGGGGGGGGGGGGGGGGGGGGGGCGAAAGCTCGCTCGGAGATGCGCGGTCGCTCCCCGACGCATCACTTCCCTCCCCCCGCCATGCGCGGTGACTCCCCGACACCCCGCTTCGCGCTCTCCGCCACCCGCTTCCCCTTCAGTTCCCCCTCTGTCTCTCCCCCTTCCTCTTCTTGTCCTCCCACCCTCTTTCTCTCTTCCCCTCATCGGGGGCGGCGCTCGGCGACTGGCTTTGCGCCGGCCGGCTGCGACCTCTGCGCCGCGTCGGCACCCCTTCCGCGCCCCTGCACGGACGTCTCCGCCCTCTTCGTCTCCCCGCTCCCCGTCTGCACCACGAGCGCTTCAAGCGCGCCTTGTAACATCGAATCGCGTCGCGGGGAGAAGCGCGGGAAAAGGGAGAGAGGAGAGGGGTGGCGGTCGACGGCAGGCGAGGCTGCGGCCCGCCTCCCTCCTCTGGCCGCCGGCGCAGCGTCGGCCCCCGCCCGCCCGCGTCGCCTCGGCGCCCCCCGCACCTCCTCCGGCCCGTCCGGCCCTGGCTCCTTGCCGCGAAAGGAGTCTGCCGCGCGACCGCCCTTTGCCGGGTGCTTTCGCAGCCAGCGTGAGCGCCTGCCCGCTGCGGCGCGCTGGCTTTTTCGCAGCCAGCGTGAGCGCCTGCCCGCCGCGGCGCGCTGGCCCTTTCGCAGCCAGCGTGAGCGCCCGCCCGCCGCGGCTCACTCGCGCGGCGGGGGGTTGGCCTCGAACATGCGTCTGAGGAGGTTCATGTCGACGATGTAGGCGTCTCGGATGCGGTCGTCGTCCAGCGCCGCGAGCCGGTCGTGGAAGAGAGCAAACTCCTCGAGGAACATGGTCCGCGCCTCCTCAAACTCCGCGGCGGTCATCGCCCGTCCCGGCTCGCCGGGCGGACGGCGCGCGCGCGGAAGCGCCGCCAGCGTTTCCGCCTGCGCAGCTTCGAAGTGGCGAGCCACGTCCGCCAGGAACGCCGCAGGGTCGTCCGCCTCCGCCACCGCGGCGAGCAGCGAGTCCACGGAGACGGCGGGGTCGCGCGCGTCCGGGGACGCGCGCGACGCTCCAACCCGCGCGCCCCCCGGCCCCCGAAAGCTCGCGCCCTCGCCGACCGCGTCGCAGGAGGGAACGCACCCGGTCGCGAGTCGGGCGCCGCGAGCGAACAGGCCCCCGCGTGCGTCCCCACCGCGCCCCCGAACGTCTCCGTACGCGCGAGCGTCGCCGAGGTCCCGCAGGAGCCTCGAGAGCGCCTCGCGAAGCGAGTCGGCCGCCTCGTCGACCTCGCCGGGGGCCGCGTCCGCCGGCGCGCCCTCGAGCACGCATCGCGCGGCCGCCGCGGCGTCGCGTGCGCACCGCGCGAACGGCGACGCCACCTCGAACTCGGGCGCGCGGCGCGGTTCCCGAGCCCGCTCTGGCGCCGCCGCGGGCCCCGGCGCCGCCGCGGGTCTCGACGCCGCCGCGGGCCCCGATGCCGGGCCTTCCTCGGTTCCCCCGAACGCGAGCGCGGAAAAGGCCGCGTGCTCGATCGACGCCCGCTCGAGCCGGCGAACCAGCTCCTCGAGCGACAGCTCCGCCAGCTGCGCGGAAAGGGGGTGGGCGTTCGGGCGGGTGGAGGGCGGTCGAAGAGAGGAAGCGGGAAGGCGAGAGACGCCCGCGCCGGGACAGACCCACGGACGGAGCGGACGGAGGCGGGAGGGAACGAGGGAAAAGCGGCGCAACAAAAAAACCCTCGCTGCACGATGCTTCGACCGCCCATCACGCTCCGCAAGCTTCGACATCCTCCACCCGCGCTCCTCGATCCCCGCGGATCGGCGCCTGCGCCCCCCACGCTCCCGCAGCCGGCTCGTGCATCCCCCCCCGCTCCCGCAGCCGGCTCGTGCACCCTCCAATCTCCACGGATCGTCGCCTTCGCCTCCCACGCTCCGGCAGCCGGCCGACACGTCCCGCGAGCTCGCGGTCCCGCCCTCCCTCGCTCGCCCGAGCGCGGACGCGCACCCCTCGATCTTCCTCAAACTGGGCCAGCTGCCTCAGCGCCTCTTCGCTCCACGTCGCCTGCGTCTCGATCTCCTCGCCGTCCGCGGCGTCTCCCTCGAAAGCAGACGAGTCTGCGGAGGAAAACGACTCGTCCGAGGACGAGCAGCCCGACTCGGCGTCGGCGCAAGCCGCGGCCACCCCGCGGCCACTCGAGCCACCGGGCGGCGGCCGGCGCACCGCAACGGCGCGGCGCGGCCTGCGCACGGAGCTCGGAGACGCGCGAGCGGCGGGACGAGGCTTCGGCGAGACGATCGTGCGAGGACCGTCTGCAACCAACGCGCGTTCCCTCTCGAGGTGCCTCGAAAGCGTGTCCATCTCTCTGGTCGTCGTGAGCTCGCGCAGCGCCGCCACCGACTCTTCCTCCGTTGGCGGAGGCATGCGGCCTGGCTCGAGGTAGGCGCAGGCGGGAAGGGGAGGGGAAGAAAAGGGGTGTGGGCGGCCCGGCGACGCGTCGCGGCCTCCGACGCTCGGCTGCGCGATCCCTCTCGCCCTCTCGGGCCAGGCCCCCCGCACGCCTGCGCCGCTTGGCTCCCGGGCGCCTTTCGCCTTGGCGGGGGGGGAGGTGATCCCTCAAGGCAAGGACCGCCAACCGCGTTCGAAAAGCCGAGCCCTTCCTCCACGCACCGGTGTAGGCGACGTACAGGGTCTCCCAGAGACGCGCCGCGACGCCCCCTCTGCGCATGCGATCGATCGCGCGCACGTCCAGACCTTCGGGACCGCAGTATTCGCGGACCGGTCGCGCCATGAAGCCTGCCCAGCCCAGACTGCGGGGACGAGGGGAGAGGAGGACGCGCTGAGCGTCGCTCGCAACCCCGCTCGCTCACCTTCGCCGCACCGATCGCGGCGGCGGTTTCGCACCTGCCACGGAACCACAGGGCGGCCCGATCTTTCTTTCGGATCGCGTCTTGCAACGACGCGCAGGGCGGGAGCCAATAACTGGCGGACTGACCACTCGATGAAATCGCCTGAAACTGCCATCCACCCGACATTTTCCTGAGCCCAGCCGGTTTTCGCCCGTCGAACGGAGATGCGGCGATTCCCTGCGCACCCGGACACAAAGAGCGGACGGAGGTCGCCTCGAGCCTCGCGCCGCTCGCCCACTCCTCGCTGGAGTCGGCCCGCCCGCCGAGGCGCCCGCCGAGTCCGTCGACCGTTTCCCCCTCCCCCCCGCTCCCGCGCGCGGACCTGCTCGAGTCTGGCCCGGTCCAGCGCTTCTCGGACGCTCGGAGTCATGCGGTCGGGCAGGTTGAGCCAGGCGTCCTCGCCGAAGTACGTGTACAGGTACCTGTCGGGGTTTGCCAAAAGGGCAGAGTGAGCAGAGGCGACGGGGGCGCGAGGAAGAGGCGCCGTCGCCCAGCGCGCTCGCACACGCACACATCGGCGACGTGAGCGGCTTCGTCCTCGGTAGTCGCGTATGTCCGGTACTTTGACGTGGGGTGCGGAACGTTTCGTATCTGGATTTGCCATTTACACTTGAGTGCACAAAAACTCACGTAGTTGTATCTGCTCGACTTGCCTGCACCTTTCATTCTCGTCGCGCGTTCGCGAGGCGTGGATGTCGAAAGCAAGACGCGGCGAATGCGCCCTCGCGCGCGCTCGGTGCGGCCTTTGGCCGCTGCCGCGGCGCCCATGTCCGCGCGCGAGCGCGCGCGGACATGGGCGGACATGGGCGGACATGGGCGGACATGGGCGGACATGGACGCGCGCGGTGGCCGGCACACTACGAACGCTCCCGCGACAGCCCGGCCGCGTCCGCGCTTCGCGGCGGCGCTTTGCCGTCGCAAGCGCATCCGCCAGAGAAACGCGTCGCCGCGGAGCTTGGGCTCGCGTCCCGTCGCGCGCGCGGCCCTTTTCCGGTCCGCACCGCTGCGCGCGTCGCCCTCCGCCGCCCCGCGGCGCCGCGGCCGGACCTCACGCCCGCGAGGCGCGCGCGCGCAAAGGCGTCACACGCGCGGCGGCAGCGGCCGGGGCTCCAAGGGGAAAACGGCGCGTGGATCCCGCGCAGTGCTCAGCCCATGATTTTCGGGAGCGCGGCGCCGACGCCCAGCAGCGCGATGTAGGCGGCTTGCCACCGCAGCGCGAGCGCGGCGGCGCGCGGCGCGGCGCCGGGGCGCGCGGCGCGCAGAGACGCGAGCGCGAGGCCGTGGGCGCAGAGCCCCGAGGTCCAGGTCACGAAGGGCACGACGCCCATGAGCGCGGGCACGACGCCCCCCATGGAGCAGAGCGTCACGAGGAGGTGCAGCAGGCGGTGCGGCGCGAGCCGCTCGCCCAGGTCGCCCTCTGCCAGCACGTCGCCGAGCGCGCCGGCGGGCGCTGCGTCCGCGGGCGCCTCGCCGGCCTCGTCGCGCTGCCCCGCGTCGATGCGGCGCGCCAGGGCGCTCGCCGCCGACGCCACGCCGACGAGCACCGCAAAGGTCGCTCGGACGGACGTAGGACAGCTCTCCGGCGCCTGCGTGGGGAGGGGGGAGGGGACGGGTGGGCGGGGCGCGGCGAGGCTGCGGGTGGGGCGGGCTAAGCGGGGCGCGGCGAGGCGACTGGGGGGGGGGAGGGGGGGGGGGAACTGAGCGGAGTGGACGGGTCCGCGAGGCGGGTGAGGGGCACGAAAAGGAGGGGAGCGGGGCGGCGGACCTGCCGAGCGGTGTGGGTTTGGGTTTGCGGCCGCGACCGCGCAGCCCCGCATTCCACTCCGCGACGCCTCGCCCGCTTCGAGCCGTCGCTCCGCTCGCTCCGCGCAACGGGTCCGCACCAGCACGAGGAAGGCGGCCCAGGTGGCGAGGCCAGCGACGCTCCCAGCGACCACCTCGGCGAGCGCGTCGAGCGCGCCGCGGGTGGCGGGCACGAACCGCAGCGCGGCGATGAGCACCGCGCTTTGCAGCAGGCGTCGCGACAGATCCGGCGCCTGCGCGAGGGACGACGGAAGGGGGGCGCGGTCGTGTGACGGAGGCGGAGGGACGGGAGGACCGGGTGGGGCGTCACGTCTGAGGCCGATCGCCAAGCCGCAGAGGGCGCGCCGCTCGGTCGCATCGTCAAACCGCCGGGATGATTCGATTGGAATCGATAGCCGGCGCGCGAAAGGCGCCTCGTCGGAGGAGACAAACCGAGCCGCAGCGCGATGCTTCGCCAAGGACTGCCCGCCCGGCCACGCGGGACGCTCCGCCAAGGACTGCCCGCTCGGCCACGCGGGACGCTCCGCCAAGGATCGTCCGCCCAGCCACGCGGGACGCTCCGCCAAGGATCGTCCGCCCAGCCACGCGGGACGCTCCGCCAAGGATCGTCCGCCCAGCCACGCGGGACACTCCGCCGCGCACGGCCTGCCGAGCCTCGCGATCGCACCTGTGCGGTGGCGCGTCCCGCGGCGAGGACGGCGAGACCGAGGGCTGCGAGCCCTGCGGCGAGCACCGTCCGAGGGGACCGGATCGCCAGCGTGAGCGAGGGCCCTCTGCGCTCGAGGTCGCGCAGCGACCCGGCCTCGAGCGCCTGCGACGCGTCCTCGAACAGCGCCGCCCACAGCGCGCCGCACGCCAGCGCGGCCGCCAGCCACCCGGCCTCGCCCGCGGACGCCCACGTCACCTCGCCTCCGCCCGCAAGCATCGCGAGCAGCGCTGGCGACGCGGCAGCCGCGACGAGCCACGGCGAGGGGGCTCCCGCCAGCGCCGCCCACGGAAGGGGGGGAGGCGGCGCGGCGCCGTGGCCGGCGGCCGGCGCCCCGGACGCAGACCGCGTCGCGGCGCGGGCGAGCGCGCGCGCCAGCGCGGGCGGCAACGGCGCGGATGCGTCGCCCGACCCGGCCGAGCCGGAGCGCGGCAACGACGAGGCGCTCTCCTCAGGCTGTCGCGGCGCGGCGTCGCCGAAGGGGCCCTCGAGGACGCCCTCCCCGGTCGGCGCCGCGGCCGCCCCTTCGCCGAGCCCCTCGGCCCGAGCGACCTCGCGCTCGTCTCCCGTTTCCACGTCCGACGGCCCGCGGCCCGTCGCGAACGCGGCGCCCGATCGCGCCGCCCGGCGCGGCCGGAGAGCCGGGCCGACGGCGGCCGATCGCGACGCCTCACGCGACGCGGCGCGGCCTCCGCGCCCCGCGGCCGCCGCCGCGACGGGCGACGGGGGGGGACGCGGAGCCGCCGCAGACGTCGCGCGGTTCGCGAACGGCTTCCCCAAGAGCGGCGCCCTCGAAGCCCGGACCGAGGGACGCGGCGCGAGCGCCGCGCCGCGCGACGAAGCCTGCATGGCGGCCTCCGAGCGCCGCGCGGTCGCCCCGCGCGCGCTCCGGGACTGGAGCGACGGTTCGGCGCCGCCGCCCGACCCGCGCACTCGCGGCGGCCCGGCGAGGGCAGCCGAGCGTGCGAGAGTCGCGCTTTCGCCGAAACGCGGACGGTGTGCGAGCGCGAGGGGGGCGACGAGCGGGCGAAAGGCGGGCGCGCGGGCGCCCGACTCTCGGCGGCGGGGGGCCGCGGGACGGCCCGCTCGCCGCGGCGAGCGCCCGCGAGCGCTGCGCAGGCCGGCTTGGGAACGGAGGCGGTCTGCGCGGTGGGGCGGCGGGAACGATACATGCGCGCTGGGAGAGGCGCGCGAAAATCGCGAGAGCGATTGTGGGAGAGCGGGGCATCGAAGGCCGCGGGGGAGGGGGGGGAACGAGGGCGAGCCGAGCGAGGAGAGCGGATGTGGAGGGGAAGGGGGGAGGGGGGGGAGCGAACGGCGGGCGGTGTGGCGATGGCCGAAGCAGGGGAGTTGGGGTCGCAAGCGAGGAGCGAGCAAAGCGTCGGAGAGCGTGGCGGGCGGTGGAGGAGCGGCTTGGAGGTCGCAGCGACGGGAGAGACGAAAGCCAGCGCGAGCCGCCGGGCCGGCAGGAGGCGCGGGCTTGGGATGTAGGCGGCGGAGAGGGCGCAGTGACGGCGGCAGCGGCGACGGAGGGAGTGAAGGCGCGAGGTCCGTTCAAACCCCTGCCCCTTTGCGCCGCTGGAGAGCTCGACGACTCGCCGCGGCTCCCCGGCGAGACGAGGAGGGGCTCGGCGACTCGCCGCGGCCCTTTGCCGCTCGATCCGGCGCAGCCCGTCGCCCCGCTCGAGTCGGCGGTGTCCGACGCGCGGCTCGGCCGGCGGAGCCGCTGCGTCTAGCGCGCTCCCGTCTCGAGCGCGACGACGCCGTAGGGCGCGCGCCCTTCGCCGCCTCCGACGCGGGGGAGCGCGACTCCCAGCTTGAGCAGGACGTTGAGGATGGCCTCGGCTTCGCGCTTGGAGGTCGAGAGGTCGGCGAGCCAAAAGCCGCCGTCCCCGGCCCTCGCCGCGATGCGCTCTCGGAGGCCGCCGAGGCGGTCCAGGAGCGACTCGTACCCCACCTGGGACCGCGCAAAGGACGGAAGCGAGTCGTACGCCGAGCGCGACACCGCGAGGGGGTCTGCCGAGCCGACGGCGACGGGCGCGGCAGCAACTGCGGCGGCGGCGGCGGCGGCAGCTGCCACGGGGCGCGCGGCGGTGGCGATGACGGCTGCGTCATGACGCGCAGCGGTGGCGGTGGCGGCTGCAACGGGACGCGCGGCGGCGTATAGCGTTTCGGCCGCCCGCCCCTCCTCGCGAGCGTCGCCAGGAAGGCACCCTTCTCCCTCTGCGCCCATCCTCGAGCCCTCGCCGTCGCAAGCACAGCCATCTCCTTCCGCTCCCCGCGATGAGGCTCGCGGGTGTACCTCGCGTTTCGGAACGGCCTCCTCCGGCCCGTCGGCAGCACGCCTCCCCGGGTCAACCTCCTCCGGCCCATCGGCAGCACGCCTCCCTGGGCCAACCTCCTCCCGCCCGTTGGCCGCGTGACTCCCCGGGCCAACCTCCTCCCGCCCGTTGGCCGCGTGACTCCCTAGGCCGGCCTCGCCAGCTGCGCGAGCACGGCCGGCGCGCTCGAGGTCCTCGTTTGGCGACCCAAGAAGCGCGTCCTCGCCGCCGCCCCCCGCGGTGCCCTTTGCAATGGCAGCGGCAGCTCCCTCGATGCGGTCTGCGGCGGCGGCGGCCGAGCCGCCGGCGAGGTCGTCGTACGAGGCCTCGAGCCCAAGCGCGCCCAGGTCTGGCCGCGCGGCGTCCGAGCCCGTCGAGCTGCGCGGCGCGGCGTAGCGCCCGAGAAGCTCCTGCAGCGACGGACTGAAGAGCGGCGTGGACGACAGCGACGACGCGGGGCTCGACCCCGCCGCCCGACCCGCAGACGCGCGCAGGCCACCCAGCGAGGCCGCGTCCGGCGTTTCCGTCGGGGCCGGGAACGGCAGCGCCCCAGAAGCCAGAGTCCCTCTCGGCCCGGCGGTCCGTACGGCCGTCGGCGTGAGGCTCGGCCCGGCGGTCCGTGCGGCTGCCGGCGCGGCGTGAGGCGTGGCTCGAGCGCCGGCGGGGGCCGCAAGAGAGCGCGCCCCGAGAGATGGGAGCGCCTCGGCGCGGCCTCCCGGAACGGGCGGTTCGCCGAACTGCGCGGCGCGGCCGCTCGGGTCGCCTCCCCGATCGATGGGGTCTGCGGCGCTTGCGACTTGGTCGGCGTCGCCGAGCGCGCCTCCCGCCGCGCGGCGCAGCCAGCGCCCCGCGAGCGAGGCTCCGGGATGCCCCTGCGGGCCGGTGGGGGTCGAGTCTCCCGCCCCGGGGTCTCCGAGCGGCGACGCGAACCGGCGCGCGACCTTCCCCTTGACCTCGGAGGGAGGCATCTGGAAGGAAAAGCTGTCCGGCGTCGATCCCAGGAGGCCCGGCCCCGAAACGTCGAGCGGGGTGCCTGGCGCCCCGGCCTGGGGCGTGGCGGCCGCGTCCCCCGCAAAGGAGAGGAAGGGCGCCGCGCCGCAGAGCGCGTCACCCGGCGAGGCCAGGGCGCCCGGAGACGCCAAGGCGTCCGGCGACGTCAAGACACCCGGCGACGCCACGTCACCAAAGGCGGACGCGGAGAGCGCGCAGGGCGACGCAACGGCCGCGCCGCGGCCGAGCAGGGCCCCCGCCGGGCTGTCGCCGTCGAGGGCGAGCGGATCGTGGGGCGCGGTGCTGCCGACGTAGCCCCAGTCGCGGAGCGCGGCCTCTAGCGCGTCCGTCTGCGCCCCGATCGAGTCGAACGCAGACCGCCCCAGTCGCACGACCTCCTGCGAGGAAAGAAGAGGGGGAGGAAGGATCGACGCCGCGCGTGTCGCTAGCCATGGGGAGGCCGGCCGAGCAGGGCAGATGACGCGAGGACAGTCGGGGCGATGCGGAAGGAACGCGGCGACCGATCGCATCGCGATCTCTGGGCACTCGATCTCGAGGAAAGGCGCTCGTGGCGGGCGACGTCTTGCGGTGCCGCACCTCGTCTTCGCCCCCCCCTCCCCCCTCTTGTCGTTGTCCTTGACCCTTCCCCTCCCCGCTCCCCCGACCTCTTCCGCTCGCCATCCCCCCCCTCGCCATCCTCGATCGAGCCCGAACGCACGTGGAGCGACGTGCCGTCGTAGGCGCGCGACTCGAGCGCCTCGAGCCTGGCCGTCGCCCGCAGCGCCCCCTCGGACAGCTCTGCCACGCGCGCCCTGTAGGCCGTGCCGCCCGGCGCGGGCTCGGTCTCCAGCGCGCGGTTCAGCGCCGCGAGATCATTGTCGAGAGAGCAGGCCAGGCGCCCCAGCGAGGAGCCAAAGTCGCGCAGGGCGGTCGCGACCTCGGCGGCCGCGACCGCGGCCGAGGCCATGTTGCTCCCCTCGCGCGAGGCCACTCACGTCGCGCGCGAGACGGGGTCGGCGCGCGACGCGTGCGGACGAGAGAGTCCGCGTAGAGGAAGAACGAGAGCGCAGAGCCCCCGGGGGCGCGCGACGCGAAGACAAAGGCGCGAGCGCCGCTCGAAACCGGGCCCCGGCTGTCGCGGCCGCATTCGCGCTCCGACCGCGCGTCCGAGGCGCCTCGAGAGCGCGCGCGCGCGCCGCGAGAGGGCGCGCGCGCGGAAGGCGCGCAGGGAAGACGACCCCTCCCACTCTTCCCTTCCCCC
>PGFX01004055.1:0-10021 GCA_003612995.1 Prototheca bovis | reverse complement strand
CATGCCCCCCCCCTCCCCCCCCATCCACCCCTCCCTCCGCCCGGCGCTCCGTTCAAACGCCCCAGCGCCCGCGCGCGCGCGCCGTGCTGCGTCCCTCCCGCGCCCTCCGCGTCGCCGCTCCCCTCGTCATGCCCTTTCGCCTCGAGCGCCCGTGGCGTCTTCTCGTCGCTTGGCCTCCGCCTTTCGCGATCGTCGTCGTCCCATGGACTCCGGCGTCCATGGACGACGACGACGACTGGGTGCGTGCGCTGCCGCGGTGGTCCAGGCGAGGCGCGCGGGCGCGCGCCTCGCCCGGACCGCCGCGCCCCGACCTCGCGCGCGCCCGCGCCCCGCCCGACTCGGCGTGCTGCGCTTGCCTGGTCGCGCGCGGCGCGATCTGCGCCGTGATGCGGGCGGCTTTGAAATGCTGAGGGTCCCTCGTTTCTTTTTCTTCACTCGCGCAGGACGATGCCATCCTTGAGGCGGTCGCGCAGGCCGAACGTGCCGCGGCGGGCTCGCGCGCCGTGGCCGGCGCCGAGCCACCGCCCGGCGCGGGGCCGGCCGCCGCCGGGGCGCCCGAGGCCCGACCGCAGGGGGGCGGAGCGGGTCGGGTGGGCTGCGGTGGGCGCGGGCGGGCGTGCGGGGCGGCCGCGAGGAACGGGGACGCGGGGCCGTTTCGGGAAGGTGCCGAAAACCTGGGATCGCAGGACAACCCGAGCGGGTGGGCCGGCGTGGAGGCTTTGATGGACGGCAGAGGAGCTGCTGGTGGCCGCGCCACCGAGCTCGCCACCGAGCTCCCCGCCGAGCTCTCCACCGAGCTCCCTGCCGAGCTCGCCGTCGAGGCTTCCCTCCTCGGGGACGAGGAGAGCAACTCGTGGGGAGACCAGGTCGACCTTCCGCCGGAGGGGCCGCCGCGGGCGGCGATCGCGGCGCGACAGGGAAACGGCGCTTCGGCTCCGCCTCTCGGTCACGCCTTTCCGCCCACCGCCGGGGCCCCCTCCCTCGTTCCGCCCGCTGTCGAGCTCGCTCCGGGCAACCCGTCCGCCGCCCTCCCTTCAGCCCTCCCTTCTCCGTTCGCTCCTCCGGCACCTGCCCCTCCATCGCCCCTTCCTCCGCTCGCGTCTCCGGAGCCGCCTCCGTCGGCGGCCCGGCGCGCGTCGGGCTCCGGGCGCCGGTCCTCTGGAGGGCGTCGCGTCTGTCCGCCCTGCGGCCCGGCGGCTCCCGAGGCGCTTGCGCACTGGGTCGCGCCCTGCCTCCCTCCCGGCGGGATGATCGAGGGTCCAGAGGGATACGAGGTGAGGGACGAACCAGGAGACGGGCAACGCGGATCTCTTCCGCCGCTCTACGCGCCAAGCGCCATGCCCCTCGCGGTCGGGCAGGCGGCCCCACCTCCTCCCTCCCGCCGGCTGCCTCCCTTCCCCGCGCTCGTGGCGTCTCGGTGCGTGCACTCGGACGTTCTGGCCGTCTCTTCGTCTCCGTCGTCGCGTCTCTTCTCGATCGCGGCGGCGGTGGCGAACGCGTTGCGGTGGTTCCCGCATGGCGTGGCGGTCGTGGGCGTGGCGGGCGGCAAGGACCGCGTCTCGGGCCTCGCGCGCGCGTTGCGGCGCGCGCTGCGGCGGTCCGCGGCCAGCGTGCTCGACTGCTCCGCGCTGCTCAAGCCCGAGCAGCGCGCCGAGGCCTGGCGCCGCGAGCACGTGCGCGTCGTCGTCGTCGGCGCCGCGGCGCTCGCCCTGGATCTGCGGCGAGGCCTCGCGCCTCTCGACGCCCTCTCCTGCCTCGCGATCGCCACCACGCCCGCCGCGCTCGCAGACTCAAAGGGAGACGTCCAGGCCGTCCTGGCGCACGCCAGACACGCCTGGGAAGAGGGCAGGGCGGGAAATACCTCGAGCATAGGCATGGGCATGGGCATGTGCAGAGACGTCGCGGGCGCAAGCAACTGGGCGTCCTCGGGGCCGGGCTCGGGCGCCGGTGCATGGGCGTCCGTGGGACAGAACCCAGTCGCCGGCGGGTGGGCGTCCGCGGGACCAAACCTGGACGCGAGCGGGTTGGCGTTCGCGGGCCCGCCCAGCCCCGCCTGCCCCGCCCCGCTCGCGCCCTTTTGGCGCGCCATGGAGCGAGGAAAAGCGCCGGCGGCGGGCGGACGAGCGCAAGATGGACGGCTCTGGGGAGAGCGGCTGCAGGAGACGGGGGAACCTTTGGAAGCGGCACCCGTTGCCGGCACCCAGTCTCCCATCCCACCCCGTTCTCCGCCTGGCCCCACCCTGGAGTCCATCCGCCCACCTTTTTCTCCGCCCTCGCACCACGACGCTACTCCGTTCCCTCCGCCTCTCCGCGCCCTGATCGCGCCGCCCTCGGCGCACCCCTCGACGTCCCCGGCGCCGCACGCGCCGCCGACCTCGCTGGCGGGCGCCTCGCCGCTCTTTGCGCGTCTGGCCGCCGGCGCCCCAGGCTCGCAGCGCCGCCGGCCAACCGTCGCGGGCGTGCGAATCGTCGTGGTGGTCGAGGCGGACGTCGCGCAGCTGGTGGGAACGCTCGAGCTCTGGCACGACTCGGGGATGGCGACCGGTCAGGGGGCGGCGGCGGGCGAGGGCGGCCCGCCGCCCCCGCCCCCCGCGCTACTGCCCCGGCTGCTCCGGACGGACCCGGCCCCGCTCCGGGCCCTGCTCCGGGCCGCGGGCGTCGGCGAGGCGCTCGCGGACGCGCCCTGGGAGGCGCCCCAGGTGGTCGCGGACGAGGCACCCTGCGGCGCCGGAGGCCGCGACCCCCCCTTTGCGCCCGTTCCGACCGTCTCCCTGACCTTGCTGGCCCCGCGGCCCTTTCCGCTGGCCGTCTGCGCGGCCCAGCGCACGCTCGTCTTCCCTCCCCCTCCTGCGCTGCGTGACCTCGCGGGCCCGCTCATGGAGCTCTGCGCCCTGTGGACGCGCGGGCAGGGCCGCGGCTGCGTCGACGGGAGGTCGCTGCCGCCCGTCGCGCGGCTGCCCGAGGACGAGCGTCTCGTCGCCCACTGCCTCCTGGCCGAGGGCGTGGGCGGCGGGGGGGGCTCGTCAGACTGGGCCAGGGACGGACCCGGTCGAGGCGGCGCCTACGGCGGGCGCCCAGGACCGGCCGCCCCACCCGCGGCGCGAGCGCTCGCCTGCCTCGCGCTCGGCTGCACGGGCGCGGCCGCCGAGTGCTTTGCCGCGGCTGGATCGGGCCCCGGCGCGGGTGGCATCGCGGGCGCGACCGGCGACGCGGCGCGGCGCGGCGCACGAGGGGGAGGGCGCAGCGCCTACGGCGGCGGCGGCGGCGGCGGCGGCGCGGCGGCGCGGACGCCTTCGCCGGCCGAAGCCCAGCTTGGTGGAGCTCTCGCGCGTGCGAGCTGCATGGGAGGCGGACTCGACGACCCCAAGGTGCGCTGGCTCGTCGAGGTCGTCAAGCAGGCGGCCAGGGGGGAGGCCGGCGGGGTCGGGCCGGCGGCGAGCGTCGCGGGCGCCGGCCTCTCCTCCGCCCTCCCATGGCCGACGTGCGCCACCGCCCCGTCGCCGTGCCCGGTTCTGATCGTGACGAGTCGGATGGAGGTCGCACGCGCGCTGGTCGCGGTGCTGGACGCGCACGTGCCCGAGGCGGCCGCCTCGCTGCTCGAGGGCTGCTTGGACCTCCCCACGCCCTGCGGCAACGGCGGCGGCGGGACGCCCGGCGCGGGCGGCGCGGCGTCCTCGTCCGCGCCCGCGTCGACGCCCTTCGCGTCGTGGCCTCTGCCGTGGCTTCCAGAGCGCCGCGTGGCGCCGCCCTTCCGCGCGGCGCGCGGTCGCCGCCGCGAGGGCATGACGGCCCGCGAGCGCGTCGAGCGCCTGGCCGCCTTTCGGCGCGGCGACTGCCGCGCGCTCGTGCTGGCGGGGAGCGTCGACGACTTTAAGGACTGGCCGGACCAGGCGACGGGAGCGGTGAAGAAACGCGTCAGGGAGCTGGCGAACGAAAGCGCCAAGGCAAGAGGCGAGGACGGTTCGGGGGAGGGAGCTGGTGAGGGAGCGGGGGAGGTGCGGGGAGTGGGCGGAGTTTCGTCGGGTCTCCCCCGTCGCGGTGGCGAGCGCGGTGGGGACGCGCGCGCGCCCTCTACTTCGCCGCCCTCGGCATCTCCGCCGCCCTCAGCATCGCCCGCCTCTCCAGCGCTTCCGTCGAGCGCCCTGTCGTCCCTGTTCCCTGCGCTTCCGGCATCGTTCCGTCGCCTGACGGTGCTGTTCGATGCCGACGCCGCGGCCCCCCCCGGGGCGCTCGGCCCGGACCCCGTCGGCGGCGTCGAAGGCTACGACCTTCCCGCGCACCTCAAGAAGAAGCGTGGTCGAGGAAAGGCCGGGAGGGGGGCGCGGCGAGGCCAGGCAGCGGGGGAGAGGCCGGCGGCCGGACACGAGGACGACGAGAGGGCCCGGGCCGCTCCCTCGGCCGCCCACCCCTCCCCTGCACCGCACGTGTTGGTCTCGCACTGCGCGGTGCGGCTGCTGTCCTCGACGGCGGAGCGGCTCCTCTTCCGGATCCGCGTAGCGGCGACGCACGCGACGAGGTGCGCGCTGGCCTTCCCGCCGTGCCTCACGTGCCCGGGCCTGCCCGCGCCGGGCCCGCCAATCCTGCCCGAGGGAGCGGCGCCCACCCGGCTGGACGTCGACGTGTTCAAAGGGGAGGCCGACGGAGGGAAAGGCCGCGGCGGCTCCGCGACTCCCGATCCCTCGGACGCCGCCCCGGTCGCCGGGTCGCCGCCGTCGGCACTCATCCGCAGGAGGACGAAGAGCTGGACGGCCGGCGGAAAGGGCGGGCGGGGGGCTTTGGAGGGCAAACCCATGGGTGGCGTGGCGGGCGCAGGCCCGTCTGCGCGGGACGACGCGGGCGGCGCGGGCGGCCTGGACTCTGTCGGCTCGACGTCGAAGCGCTCGCGCACGAAAGCCGTCCGCGCCTCTCCCCCTCCCCCCCGCGAGACCGTCGTGTTGGACTGCGAGCCCTCGCCCCCCCCACCGCCCCCCCCTCCGCCTCCCCTCCCTCCGCCACCGGAGGCCTTTGCGCCGTCGCTGCTGGGCGCCTCGGAGCTCTTCGCGAGCGACGTCGCCGTGGAGGCGCGAAAGGGCGCCAAACGCGCGAAGATGCGTGGGAGGCTCGCGCTCAAGCGCTCGAGATGGGGGAAGCGGGAGGCAGACGAAGAGGGGGGGGAAGCGAGGGGCGCGGACGAAGCGAGAGGGGGCGAGGGAGGGCAGAGTGGGGGGCGGGCCGGCTCGGAGCATGGAGGTCCGGAGGCGGATCGGGGTGGGCGCCCAGCGGCGATCGAGGTCGACGTCCCCGCGGCTGCGGAGCGCGCGACGCAGATCGGTGCGTCGGATCCCGAAAGCGCCGCGCCCTTGCGATCGCAGCAGGAGGCGGCCCCCTCGCCCTCCCTTCTCTCCGCCGCTCCCCCCCCCATCGACCTCGCGTCCCCCGCCGCCCAGACGCTCTCGACGTGGGGCGACGACGACGCGGATGACGCGTGGGCGCTCCCCGCCTTTTCCGACGACCCCACCGGCGGCGTCCTCCGGGGGGGCTACGCGGAGACGCCCGGCGGCGGTCAGAGGGGAGGGGGAAGGGAGGGGGAGCGGGGGGTGGGTGGCGCAGGGCCGGGCGCGAGGGGAGGGTTGCGGGGCGACGGCGGGGAGCCGAGCCGGGCGGGAGGCGATCGGCTCGCCGGCGGCTCGCCCGCGCCGCTCCGCCCTTTGTCGTCCGACACTCCGTCGGACCGCGCGCCCTCGGCCGGGCTGTCGCTCCCGCTGCCGTCCGCGTCGCCGGTCGGCGCGGAGGGAGTGGGCGCGACGGGGGCGGGCGGGGCGGTCTCGGTCGGCCGGGAAGCCAGGGAAGGGGGCGTCGTCTCCCCCGTGCGCCCGCCGATCTTCTCCCCCGCCACCGCTCTTTCGCAGCCTCCGCCCGCGTCGCTCCGTCCTTCCGCGGCAGCGACTCCCCGTCCTCCTGCGCTCCGCTCGTCTCCTGCGGTGCCTGCAGCAGACACCCTCCCCGCCTCTTCCACGCCCTCGACGCCCTCCGCCTCTTCCACGCCACCGTCGCTTCCGCTCGTTCCCTCGTCGGCGTCACCGTCTCCGACATCGCTTCCGCTCGTTCCCTCGTCGTCACCGCCGTCTCCCGCGTCGTTGCCCTCGGCCTCTCCGCCGTCGGCGTTCGCCTTCTCGCCGTCGCGCGCGCGGGGCTCGATGGCCGAGGACGTGGGGAGGCGGAGACGGGTGGTCGCGAGCCAGTGGACCCCAGAGAGCTCGACCAGGACCCGGCCCAGGGCGATGGCCCTGTCCGAGTCGCCCGACGGCAGCACTAGCGCAGGAGGCGCCGCGAGGGGAGGACGCGCGGCCGATCGCGGCGTCGCTCGCTCGTCTCCGGACGAGATCGGCTCGCAGGAGCTCCGAGCGCTCGGGGCCGGGAGGGCGGGGAGGCGCGAGGGCGGGGCGTTTTTACGGTCGCCGCTCGGCGAGTCCGCCGCCCTGGCCCAACCGCTCCAGCGGCTCTCGCGGCTCCGAAAAAAGGCCGCGGGCAGGACGGGCGAAGGCGCGCACGGCATCCGACGGGGCGAGGAGGCCGAGGCGGCGGCGGCGATCCCCGCACACCCGGTGGCCCGCTCCGCCCGCCGCGACCCCTCGGCTCGGTCTCGATTGCGGCGTCCCCGCTCGTGCCTTATCGACGACGAGGCGTCCGACTCTGACGCGGACGGCGACGGCGCCGACGACGGCGGCGACCCGGACGCCCCGGACGAGTACGAGCCGGACTTTGTGACGCAGGGCGTGGGCAGCCTTCCGTCGCCCACGCGCTTTGCGGTCCTGCAGCATGCCTACGAGCAGGAGTTCGAGGAGCGGCGGCGGAGGGAGCGGAGGGCGGAGCGGAGGGGGAACGAGGGAGGCGCCAAAGGGCCGTCGCGCTGCGACGCCTCCCTCGCCCGCCTCTCCTCCGCCCCAGCCTCGCCCCTCGGCTCGGGTCCGTCACAGTCGCCGCTGCAGCTCCCGACGCAGTTCCGACGGCGGCTGGGGCCGGCGTTGCGGGGCGGCGGAGACGTCGCCGGGTCCCAAGGCGCGCTGCCGGACACCCCCGAGGATGGGCCGGGGCGGTCGCCAGACGAGTACGACCTCTCGGATCCGTTTCTCTGCGACGACGACGACGACGACGACGACGACGACGACGGCGCGAGCGTGGCTGGAGGCGCCGGCGGCTCCCCAGCCCCGTCCGAGGCCTCCCCGCTGCCTGCCGCGAGCCCTCCAAGGCGGCGCCCGGACCCGCGCTCCGCAGCCCTCAGGGCGCTGCGGGAGGCCAGGGAACGCAGCCGGGGTGAGGGCGAGCGGAGAACCGGAGGGGGTGCGGCCGCGTCCCGCGCGTCGGAGATTGCCGCCGCGCTCGAGGCGGCCGCGAACAGCGACGGGGACGGCAGCTGGTGAGAGAGGGGAGGCGGACCGAAGGGTGCGAGGGACGGACGACCGCTTCAAAGGCGGGCGGCGCCGTTTTTCGCTTCCGCCTCGGCGGCCTGTGGCAAAGGGGTGGGCGCCTCGGTCCCAGCAAAGGCGGCCCCCCTTCGCGCGCAGCGGCCGTCTTCGCCGTTCGCCCCGCGCTTTTTTGCGTCCAGTTTCGCCTCCACGGCGTCGCTTGCGTCGCGCCGTTTCCTTCTTTTCGCCGCCCGCTCCCGCTCGACAGAGGCGTCGCCGCACCGCTCCTGTTTCTTCGCGCCTCTCTGCCCGGGGGAAAGGGTGATTTTTTTCTTCTTTTTTTCCCTGCTTTTTCCGATTTGCCGACTTGCTCTTCCCCCTCCCGCCTTTCCCTCCGCCCGCCCCTCTCGTCCTTTCGCGTTTCCATTTCATGGCTGTGACAGCAACGGCGAAAACAAATAGCAGCAGCGAGAGCGTCGGCCGCGCCGCGAGGGGCGCGCGCCTCGCTTGGCGGAAGCTCCTGACGACTTCACCCGGCTTCCCACCTCTCCACCCTTCCTCCGACTCCGTTGGGCGTTTACGCAATCTTCCTGGCAAGGCTCTTGATGCCCGCCCCGATGCAGGATGCGAAGATGGTCTTCGAGTCGCGCTCGGGTTTGAGCGCGAACGTGATGCCGAGGACGTCGCGGACGGCCCGGAGCGTGGCGATGGCCGGGCGGGTGAGCGCTCCGACGCGGACCTCTGAGATCTCGCGCGGGCCGAGCGCGCAGAGCAGCAGAGCGAGCGGCTGGTGCGCGGCGTCGATGGCCCCGCCGCGCGAAACCTCGTCGAGCAGGCGCGAGGCGGCGAGGCGGCCGAGGTCCTCGGGCGTGGCCTCGTCGGCGGGGGCGGCAGGGGTCGCGCCCTCGTCGTCGCTCGCGTCGAGGTCCGCGCGGTCTGCGCGCGCCGCGGCGCCCCTCGGACCCTCTCTGCCTCCCCTCCAGGCGCGGTTCAGCTCTCCTCCGCTGCCGTCGACGACGGCGGCCTCGGCCGAGCACGCCTCGGCCGAGAGCAGGCACCCGGCGGTGGTCTCTGCGACCAGCTCGACACCGTAGCCGGGGCTGTCTCCCGCGGCGGGGCCCGACGCGTGGTCGGTGAAGACGTACACGTCGGCGAGGAGCGGGTTGAGGACGCCCCTGGCGCCGTCCACGACCCTCGCCGCAGTCTGCGGCGGCACACGCGCCGAAAAGGCCACGCCGCGCACGCGCTTGACCATGCCCTCGTCCAGGAAGCGCGCCGGCGGGAGCTCCTTGAGCGCCGGCAGCGACAGCCGCACCGCCCCGCCGCCGCGCGGCGGCAGGCCACGCGACAGCAGCTTGAGCTCCCCGTCGCCGACCGTCAGGCCAGTCATCTTGCGCAGCAGCGGGAGCGTGCACGTGCGCAGCAGGTCGATCCCGGGGTCGCGGCCGCCGTCGGTCACGCCGCGCAGCGTCACGGTCAGCGGCTTGCGCCCGAACAGGCCCAGCACCAGCAAGGGCTCCACGAACCAGCCGATCGGACGCGTCAGGCCGCAGTCGTGGTCCACGTCGGCTCCGCCAAGCAACACGCCGGGACGGTAGCGCAGCGTGGTGCCTGCAAGGCAAAGCGGAGAAGGGGAGGTAGGGAGGAGGGGGTGAGCGTCCGGGGGGTGCGGAGGAAGGGGCTCGAGGGGGCGGCAAAGGCGAGCGCGCGGGTCGGGGGCGCGCAGAGCGCGCGCGCAGGGTGCGGCAGCGGTGTCGAGCGGCGTGAAGAATACGGGCGGCGCGGGCAGCGTCATCCCGCGCGGCGCGGCGGGAAGGCGGCGCGCCCTGCTGCGGCCCCGCTCGTCTGCGGAAGGCACCCGCACCGCTCGAGCCCGTCGCCGGACGCTCTCTCCTCGCTCCCAGCCTCCATGCCCTCCCTCTCGCCCTGCGCGGCTTGTCCCAAACCCGGGTGCGCCTCTGCACGCCCCCTCCGCCTCTCTCCTTCCCCTCGGAACGCACCGGTCTCGTTGATTTCCACCAGACACCCGTTGCTGATCTTCTCCAGCAGGCGGAGGAAGCTCGCCTCGTAGTCCCGCAGGCCCGGGCGCTCGTCCGCCTCGCGGATGCCGTCGATGCGCACCGGACGCCCGGACAGCGTCGCGCACACGAGTCGACACCGGAACGACTCGGCGCCGCGGAGCCGCAGCATCGCCCGCCGACGGCCCGCGCCGCGAAACTCGGGCGGCCGGCCCTGTGCGCGCGCGCGCCCCGGGAAGCGGACGGGGTGCTGGTGGGGGGAGGGAGGCCCTTGCGCCGCCTGCGACGACGAGGAGGCAAGGCCCACCGCTGTCGCCGCTCGCTCGAGTATGCGCACCGAGAGGTGCTCCCGAAGAACGACACAGAAAGGCCGTGAAGGGACGCAGCGGACGGGACGCATGCGGCCGCGTGTGGCGCCGCGCGCAGGGGCCGTCGCGCGCGCCGCCCCGCTGCGGGACGGGGGGGGGGCGAGGAGGGGAGCGGGGGAGCGGGGGCGCGCGCGCGCATGCACGGCGGAGGAGCGGGCGCGGCGCGCGAGGCCTCGCCCAACGCCGGCGCCCCCCAGCACCCTCCCCTCACGCCCGGCGTGCCGGGGGGCGGGGGGGGGGGGGGGGGGGG
>PGFX01004054.1:0-10027 GCA_003612995.1 Prototheca bovis | reverse complement strand
CCCCCCCCCCCCCCCCCCCCCCCCCCCCCCCGCCGTCGCCCTCTCCGCGTGTCTCGTGCACGTTTTTCTTCTTGGGGACCCCCGAGAAGGAAAGCGTGTCCCCTCTCGGCTCGTTCGCGCGTCGCGGTCCGTGACGCGCTCTCTCACTGCGTACGCCGCCCCTCGTCGCCGCTGCCCTTTGCTCCCGCACGGCGTGCGCGTCCCTCCCGTCGCCGCCGCCCTTTGCTCTCTCACTGCGTACGCCGCCCCTCGTCGCCGCCGCCCTTTGCTCTCTCACTGCGTGCGCGTCCCTCTCGTCGCCGCCGCCCTTTGCTCCCGCAAAGCCTGCGCCGCGTCTCCTGACCGTCGCCCTCCCGTCCCCCCTGCCTCCGCGCAGGTCCTGATCTGGAGGATTTCCTGTCGAACGACGCCCGGGCGCACCCCGGGTACTCTGTGTACGCTCCCCCTCCGAAGGAGCGCGCTCGGAAGCCGGACTGGCTGAAGCGGGAGATCCTTCCCGGCGGCGACAAGTACACGTCGATCAAGAGCAAGCTTCGGGAGCTCAAGCTGGCGACGGTGTGCGAGGAGGCCAAGTGCCCGAACATCGGCGAGTGCTGGGGCGGCGCGGACGGCAAGACGGCGACGGCGACGATCATGCTGATGGGCGACACGTGCACGCGCGGCTGCCGTTTCTGCGCGGTGAAGACGTCTCGGGCGCCGCCCAAGCCGGACCCGAACGAGCCCGAGCACGTGTCGCAGGCGGTGGCATCGTGGGGCATCGACTACATCGTGCTGACGAGCGTGGACCGCGACGACCTGCCCGACCTGGGCGCGAGCCACATCGCGCGCACCGTGGGGCTGCTCAAGCAGCGCACCAACGGCCGCCTGCTCGTCGAGGCGCTCGTGCCCGACTTTTGCGGGCGCGAGGAGCTCGTCGCGCGCGTCGCCGGCTCGGGGCTCGACGTCTTCGCGCACAACGTCGAGACCGTCCCCAGGCTCACGCCCACGGTCCGCGACAGACGCGCAGGATGGGACCAGAGCGTCCGCGTGCTGCGCGCCGCCAAGCGGTACGGCTCGCGCGTCACCAAGACGTCCATCATGCTCGGCTGCGGAGAGGAGCCCCACGAGGTCGTCGAGGCCATGCGCGAGCTCCGGGACGCAGGCGTCGACGTCGTCACCCTCGGACAGTACATGCGACCCACCAAGAGACACATGGCCGTCGCAGAGTACGTCACGCCAGACGCCTTCAAGGCCTACGAACGCATCGCCCTCGACCTCGGCTTCCTCTACGTCGCCTCGGGACCGCTCGTGAGGTCCTCCTACCGCGCAGGAGAGTACTTTTTGGCACAGCACATCAAGGGACTCCGCACCGGAGAACGCAACGCACCGTCCATGCAGCTCGACGCAGTCGGAGCCTAACGGGCCACGCAGGAAAAAAAAAGAAAAAAAAAGGGAACGGGAGCAAAGAAAGGGGGAGAAGGAAAAAATGAGGGACGGGAAAGGAGGGAGAACAGGTAAAGAAATAGAAAAGGCCGCGAGAGAGATCAGGAACCGAGGCAGGACCAGATGCGCCCATCTCCTGGGCACCGAGAAACGTCGGAAACGCCCCCGTCGGCACGTCCGCAACGGCCCCTTCCCTTCCCGCACGGCGTGCGGCCCTCTCCCGCCCCCTGCCGCTCCCCCAGGAGGCTGCCCCGCCGCGCCATCCCTCTCTTTGCGAAAAGGGCCGTGGGAACCGGCATCTCTGAGCGAACGGAGCGCGCCCCAGCGGGCGCATCCCTGTGAGAGCACCCTCGAGCGCGCTCGAGGCTCGAGAGGCAAACCCAACCCCATCTCGGGGCGAGCACCTTGCGAACCTCGAGGGCAAGCGTTCGGCGCACGAACGCTTACCCACGCGCGCGCGCGCGCGCGTATCGCTGTGTAACGCGACGCCTGCGAACGCGAACGCGGAAGAAACGAACGGAGGAGGCGCTGGGGCAGAGGGCCGGCGCTGGGGGAGGAGAGGCAAGAAAGCAAATTCTTGAGAAACTCGAGCTGGGGCGGCGCGAGGAACGCGACGTGCGCAATTGGTGCGACCGCTGTCACGCGCGTCGGCACGACGGTGTCGCAACGAGCGGGACAACGGCGCCGATCCGGACGCGCTTCTCAACAGCCCCGCGCCGCTCCGCGCACCCTCGCGCTCCCTGCTCCGCCGCCGAGGCTCGCGCTCCCTGCTCCGCCGCCGTTGGCTGCCGCGTCCGGCCTGCGGCAGCCAACAGCGCGCGCGCGCGCGCGCGCGGGCCCGCGTCGCCGCGTTCAAAGCTCGTGCGGACAGACGCGCGCGACGACGACCAGGCGCGTTCGCATTCGACCGACACGCTTTGTCTTCAAGGTCGAATCCACGAGGCGTCGCGCGAGGTGCCGTCGGCGCGCGGACCGCCGGCGTCGAGCCCCCCGCGGGCGCTCCCAGACTCGCGGCGAGTCGCGAGCCCGGCGCCGCGGCCACTCGGCGCGCCGCCGCCCCGCCACCCCGGCGCGCTCCATGCGGCCAGTCTTCCGTTCCTGACGCCGCACACAATGGCGAAACGCGACAAAGGAAGAGGAGAAGGCTCGACGAGCGGCGTCCTCGACCCTGTCTGCGACGAGCGCGATTCGCCGGCCCGCGCGGCCCCGCGCGGGGCGGATGCCGTTCGCCTCGCGACCGACGCGCGCTCCGGCGCGTCCGCTGCCGCCCGCCGTCCGTCCGCGGCGCGGCGCGCGCTGCTCGTGGCGTTCGCGCTGCAGCTTGCGGGACTGGCGTCGTTTTCGCACGGCTTTTTCCTGACGCGGCCGCACGTGGACGGCGCGCTGGCCGAGCGCGCCGACTTTCCTGGCCGCGTGCCGCCTGCCTCGTTCGACCGCCTGGTGGTGGTGGTGGTGGACGCGGCGCGGTTCGACATGGTCCTGGAGCGCGACGGAAAGGGGATGTGCGAAGCGTGGAGCAGCGCGGCAGGCGGGAAAGTCGCGGTCGGGAAGGAAGAGGCGGAGTCTGGCGCTCTGGCGGCCTCCACGGCGACCCACGAAGCCTCCTCCCATCCCTCCTCCCCGGCGACGGTCGCCCGACCGGGCGCGCTGCGCTTCGCCGGGCGCCTGGCTCTGGCTTCGCTGGGCTCGTCCTCTCTCGCGCCGTCTTCTTCGGTCTCCTTTGCGCTCCTGGAGGCCGAGGCCCCGACGACCACAACGCAGCGGGTGGCCGGGCTGGCGACGGGCGCGCCCCCCTCGCTGTTTGACGCCCGCAACAGCTTCTCGCCGCAGGCCGTCGCTGACGACTCGCTGCTGCGCCGGCTGCGGCGTGGTCGGGCGGCTCGCTGCTCGTTCGTGGGCGACGCGACGTGGGCGGACTCGTTCCCGGCCGACT
The DNA here is from genome assembly GCA_003612995.1 of Prototheca bovis. Lineage (NCBI taxonomy): Eukaryota > Viridiplantae > Chlorophyta > Trebouxiophyceae > Chlorellales > Chlorellaceae > Prototheca > Prototheca bovis. The sequence continues at coordinate 6,672 of PGFX01004054.1, read as the reverse complement.
GGGACGTCGTCGAGCCCGAGCGCTGTTACGACATCCACGACACGCGGTCGGTCGACGAGGCCGTGGCGCGGGCGATGCCCCGGCTTCTCGACGCATCGGGATCGGAAGGGACGGAACGCGGCGACGAATGGCGAGGCGAGGAGACGCGTGCGGAGGACGCCGCGACCGGTCTCCTCGCTCCCCAGACGACCGCCCCCCGTTCCCCCCTCGCATTCCGACCCGCCTCGGTCGTCCTGGCGCACTCGCTTGGGGTTGACCACGCGGGCCACGTGGGCGGCGCCTGCGCGCCGCCCATGGCGGCCGCCGCCGAGCGCGCCGACGCCCTGCTGGAGGCCACGCTCCTGCGAGCGGCCAAGCAGGCGCGCGGCCGGTCGATGCCGGGGGGCGGCGGGAGGACCCTCTTCGTCGCGTTGGGAGACCACGGGCAGACGCTGCGGGGGGAGCACGGCGGCGGGGGCCGCGAGGAGGTCGAGACGTTCCTGCTGGCGGTCGACGTCGATCGGTTCGCGAACGGGGGGGGCGCGGAGGGCGTCTGGGGACGGTCGTGGTGGAGAGGCGAAAGGGCGGCGGGGGACAGGGAAGAAAGGCTGTGGCAGATCGCCGAGGACGAGAGAAAGGGAGCGGAGTGGGGATTCGAGGGGGCCGAAAGCGCGACGACCGGGGACGGCGCCCGCAAGCGCGTCTCGAACGCCACGGATGCCTGCGCAGCACCGCTCGTGGATGCCGCCCGCTTCTCCGATGGCACCCTCCTCTCCTCGACCATCCCCACCGTCCGACAGTCTTCCTTGGCACCCTCTCTGGCCGCGCTGTTCGGCGTCCCCGCGCCCGCCGGGGCCTTGGCCCCGGCCGACGAGGTGCTCTGGCGTCTCGCGACGCCCGAAGCGAAGCGCGACGGCGGGGAGCGGGAGGCGTTGCGACGGGAGGTGCACCGAGGGCTGGCCCTGCTGGAGAGGGAGGTGGGGGGCGGGGAGGGGATCAGGGAGCTGCGCAGGCGGCTCGACGCGCTCGAGGAGGGGATGCGGAGGCGGGGGGAGACGAGGGAGGGCGGCGCGAGCGTGGCGGCCGAAGAAGGCGGCGCGACGCGCGAGACGAGCGCGGCGACGACCCGTGGCTCGGATGAAGAGAGGGCGCGAGAGGTGGCGGAGAGCGTCGCTCTGGCCTCGGAGCTGCGCTCGATCCAGCGCGCCTCGGAGGAGGAGGCGCGGCGCGCGTGGACGCGCTTCCGCGACGGGCCGATCGTGGCAGGGCTCGCTATGATGCTCGCATCGACGCTCGCGCTGTTCTCTGCCGCATCCGGATCGAACCTGGCGCTGCTCCTGCGCCCTCCTTCGCCGTCCCGTCCTGCTCCAGGGGCTCGCCGCCTCCGTCTCCCGAGCTCTTCCCTCGTGCCGCTTTCTCTGTGCGCGCTTCGGTGCCTGGGCATCTACTCGTTCGGCGTGCTGCTGCGGGAGGGCATCTGGGCCACGGGGCTCGCCGCGGCGGGGCTCGTCGTGCCGACCCTCTTGGAGCGCGCGAAGGGGAACAACGAGCGCGGAAAGAACGGGGAGAGGAGCGCTTTCGGTCGACTCCCTCCGTACCCCCTTCAGTCCCTTTTCTCCCTCGCCCCGCTCCTCTCGCTCGTCGCGGCAGCCGCTCTGGGCCTCCGGATGCCCGCAGCTGCGCAGCACTGGGCAAAGCTCACTCACCACGGTAGCTGGAGCCTCTGGGCGGGCGGCAACGGAGGGGAGGTGGCGGTCGCCGGGTCTGCCCTGCCGCCGCCGTGGCGGCGGGCGGTGGGCCGCGCGGCCGCCCTCGGGCGAGCCGCAGCGGCGGCGTGCGCGAGCAGCGACGTCGTCCAGGGGATTTGGAAGGCTCTGCCATGGCTGGCGTTCGCCGCGCCCGCGGCCGCGGGGACGGGGCGGGGCAGGGCGGCGATGGCTGCAGCCGAGGTGGACTGGGCGGAGAATGGGACGGGCGGAGCCAAGGAGAGCCGTGCGCCCAGGCCGGGCTTCGAAGCGACGGCAGGAGACCAGGACGGCAACGCAGCTCGCTTCCCGTCGCCGCCGCCACAACCGTCTGCGTCTGTCTCCAACGTCTCCAAGCCCTCTCTCCTTCCCCTCTCCCTCCTCGACGCCTGCGCCCTGCTCGCGGCCGCCTGCGCGACCTCGCTGGCGTCCTCGCGCGAAGCCTCGATCCGGGACGGCGAGGCGGCGGTGCGCGTGGAGCGGGCGTGCATGCTGCTTTGCGCACTCGCTGTCGCTCGGAGGGCGCTTCGCCCGCGACCCTCCGTCGCCGCTCGGCCCTGGTGGCCGCTCTGGGCGCTCTCGCTTCTCCTTGCTGGCCCCGAGCTCTCCTGGCCCCTCGCACTGCTCTGTGCAAGCGCAAACGGCGCACGACGGGACGCGGCAAAGGGGCAAGGTCTCAGCGACCCTTCACGCGTCGCTTCCCTGGCGTCTCTGCTGTTCGACGCGGCTTTTTTCTGCTCGGGGCACGTCGCCGAGCTCGGCGCGCTGCGGTGGCGCGCCGCGTTCGTGGGCTGGCGCGCCTTTGCGCTCCGTCGCGGCGTCGTCGCCGTCGGGCTCGAGACGCTCCTGCCGAGCGTCGCCGTCGCGATGGACGCCGTCGACGCGGGGTCCGCGACCCTGGTCCTCTTTGCGCTGCTTCGGTCGCTCTCGCTTTTCGTGGCCGTCTCCTCGGCCGCGATCCAGCGACGGCACATCTACGCGTGGGAGACCTTTGCGCCCAGGGCGGCCTTCGAGGCCTACCTCGCGTTGGGCGGATGGGCGGCCGTCTTTTTCGCCGAGGCGGGCGGGAGGGGGGAGAGCGAGGGGGAAGGCGAGTGCCGCGGCGGGTGGAGCGGGCGATCGATGCCAAAGGCGCACGCGCGTGCGCCGCCGTCCGTCGAGGCCAAGCGCCGTCCTCTCCCCGCGCAGGAGCCGTCGGAAGCCTCGACGGAGACGATCGGGGCCGCGTGGGGAGGCTGAGGAAGAACGGAAACGCTCCTCGCGCCCGCGTTGCTTCTCGCTTTGCGCTGTCCTTCCTCTGCCGCTACCTCTCCCGATCCGCCCCCCAGCGGCGACTTCGAGCTTTGTGTCGTCGTTTGGCGGCCATTCCCGCCACGTGGGAGGTGCTGTCAACCTGGTTTTGCGGCCTCGCGGAACCGATGCGACGGCGGCGCATGTGTTTTCCGTCCCTCCTCCTTTTCCGCCCACTTCCATTTTGTTTCCCAACCCATTTTTGCATCCGTTTTGCCGGCCGTACGTCCCCGTCTTTTGTCGACCTCCTTTCCGCCTTCTCCTCCGACCATCATCTTCCTCCGCGCGCTGTGAGTTTCCCGTGACTTGGAGGCGATCGCGAAACGGTCCGCCGAGCGTTCGAAGCGCGTCCGTGCCGCGGCCCCTCGGGCCGTCCGCAGCGTCGGCGCCACCCTCTCGCCCCGCTTCCCTCCTGCCGGCTCCCTCGCCCCCGCCCCGGCGCGCGCGCGCGCTGAACGCGTCGCGCGGCCTGCCCCCCCCTCGCCGCGCACGCGCTCTCTCACCCTTCCTCTCCCGCTCGCATCACCCGGCGCCGAGCTCCGTTCGGTCGTCGTCTCGGAGAACGCGCGAGACCGGCGCGTTTCCACCCTCCCGCCCCTTCCCCCCCCCCCTTGCGAGCGAGGCGAGCAGAGCTCGCGCGCGCCGAGCGCGGTCGGGGCGCGGACGAGCTGCGCGACCGCGCGATCCGAGCTCGCGCTCGGGCTCTTGTCGCCCGAAAGGGATCGCAGAGCGGTTGGAATCGAGGCTCTGCGTCTGCGGATCTGTGCCCGAGGTAGCGCGGGCGCGGAGAAAGAGAGGCCCGGCGCGCGGCCCGCAGACCTGGTCGCGGCGCGGGTGCGACCGCCCAGGGAGCCCGCAGTCTCGTGACCTGCCCGAGGTCCCGAGGGCGCGCTGCGCGTGGGCAGGCTTTCTCTCCCCCCCCCTTTCCCTTCCGCGCGCACGGTCCGTGCGCTTCTCTGCGCGCGTCGGGATCCCTCCGAGGCACGGCCTTGGGCTCGGCGAGGCTGCGCGTCGCGGCGTTTCTCGAGTCGCCTCTGCTCCGCTCCGTTCCGCCCTCTCGCCCCCCCTTCCGCCGTCTACTCTCCGGTTCGCCATGTCCGCTCCCGCACCGGGCGACGCTTCCGCCGCTTCGGCTTCTTCTGCCGCTGCGGCGCCCCCACCCTCGGCGGAGGCGCCGGCGGCTGCCGGCTCGCCTCTCGCGTCGCCGCCCGGCGTCGCCCCCTCCGCCGCGGCGTTCGCGTCCGGGGCGCCGGCTTCCCCTCCCGGCGCACAGGCGGCACCCGGTCCGGCTGGCGCTGCGCCTCTGGCGTTCGGGCAGGCGTCGGCGGAGGGGGCGGAGGCGGCTCCGCCCCCTGCCCCCACTGGCTACCCGACGGTGGCCCCCCCCCCCGCCGCGGCGATGGGGTACGCTGCCGCGTCCCCACCTTCCGGAGCGGCTGGGAGTGGTTGTTCCTCCGTGGCGGCTCCTCCTGCTGCTGGTGCTGCCAGTGCAGCGGGCGGCTACCCCTCGGTGGCGGCTCCTCCTGCTGGTGGTGTCAACGCCGCGGGCGGGTACCCCTCGGTGGCGGCTCCCCCTGCTGGTGGTGTCAACGCCGCGGGCGGGAACCCGTCCGGGGCTTCCCCTCATGGTTCCGCTTCCACCGCGTCTGCGTACCCCTCTGCGTCTCTTTCGCACGCCCCGGCGCCGTCGTCCGGCTACGCGTCGTCGACGCCCGCCCCTCCTGCGCTTTCGCTTCCTCCGAACGCTCCGACGCGTTCGCGGCTGGAGTCGCTTCTGTCCGAGTACCTGTCCCGGTCCGAGTTGGACAAGCTGGAGGAGCACGCGGATCTGTTTGCTATCCTGAAGACGACGGAGAAGCTGGAGCGGGCGTACGTGCGCGACGCGGTGTCGGCTGCCGAGTACGGCCCCGAGTGCGCCAAGCTGATCGCGCAGTTCCGCACGCTGTGGGAGGCCGCGCGCGGCAACGTCGGCGGCGTGCACGGCTTCGCCGCCAAGCACCGTCTCGCCATTCCCTACGCGACCAAACGCCTGCTGGGCAGCGGCGTGCCCGCCACCGTCGAGTACGGCGACTCGCACTTTGGGCGCGGCGACGCCGGCGGGGCGGGCGGCGGCGGCGGCGGCGGCGGCGGCGCGGGCGGCGAGGGCGGCGCCGAGCCGCCCGCGACGGGCGCGGCCATTGCGGAGACGGTGCAGTACTTTATCACGTCGATGGACTCGCTCAAGCTCAACATGACGGCCATCGACCAGGTCTATCCGATCCTCACCTCGCTGCAGGCGGCCGTGGCCAAGGTGCCGGGCATCCCAAAGCACTCGTCGGGACGCGCTTCCATCGCCAAGTGGGTCGACAAGCTCCACGACATGCCGGCGCACTACACGCTCAGCGACGAAGAAAGCAGACAGCTCCTCTTCGAAATCGACGCAGCCTACAGTGAGTTCATGCGCATGCTCCAAACGTAACCAGCAGGAAAAGGCGAAAGAAAGGGAACGCAAGCGAGGACAAGGGGAAAGAGCGAAACACAAGCGAGGACAAGCGAAGGAAAAGAAAGAAAACAGCGACGATGACGGCAACGCGCACCCCGGTGCTCCACGCATCCCTCTCTTTTTTTTCCCCTCTTCCCCATCCCGTCGCCTCTCTCCCCTTTTCTCTTTCCTCTTCCCCATCCCGTCGCCTCTCTCCCCTTTTCTCTTTCCTCTTCCCCATCCCGTCGCCTCTCTCCCCTTTCCTCTTTCCTCTTCCCCATCCCATCGCCTCTCTCCCCTTTTCTCTTTCCTCTTCCAGCCTCGCCGGACGCTTTTTCGCTCTTCGTTCCTGGTCGCGCTCCCGTTTCATCGAATCGTTTCATCGAGTGGGCTCGCCAAACGCGTCGTTCACTCCTCGCGTCCAACGTCCTCCAACGCCGGGCCCCCGTCTCCTCCCCTTTCGCCGTCCACTTCCGCCCCGGCTCCCTCGTCTTCTTCCGCTTCCGCCCCGCCCCCCTCGTCTTCTTCCGCTTCCGCCCCGGCCCCCTCGTCTTCTTCCGCTTCCGCCCCGGCCCGCTCGTCTTCGTTCGGTTCCTCGCGCTCCGCGCTCTGCGCTCCTTTTCACCGCTTCCGACGTTGTATCGCGTGTCTCTTTCTCTGGCGCCGCAGCCGCGGCTGCGACGCCCCCGTCGACGCGTCGACCTGCAAAACCTGCAAGGCAACCTCAGCGGGTCGTCCCCCCGAGGCCTCGGTGCCCTGCCACCGGGGGTGCGCTCGTCGCGCGCCGGGCAGCCGACCGACCGGCCGTCGCGCGCCCTTTTGGTCGCCCGAGTTTTTGCGCGAGGAGGCAGCGCAGCGCCGAAACCAAAACCCCGCCGCCGCTCGCGCTCCGCACGCCCCCTCCGCGCCCCCACCCTTCCGGCCCGCCCCCCCTCCGCGCCCCCTCCGGGCCCCTCCCTCGCCTCCTCCCGGGCAGCTCCCACCTGCCCCGCGCGTCCCCCTTCACGCCCGTCCGCTTCTCCCGCGCGGCCGGCGCGGCGCGCGCGCCCCTCCGCGGCGCGTTCCTCCCCGGGTCCGCGATCCGCGTCCCGCGGCGCCGCGCCCCGCGCGCCCGTCCGCCGTCAAAGACAGTGCGGTCCCCGGATCGCGCGATCGCGTGGCTGGCGCCCCGAACGGCGGCCGGCGCATCCCCCCCCG
>PGFX01004053.1:0-10036 GCA_003612995.1 Prototheca bovis | reverse complement strand
CCCCCCCCCCCCTCCCTTCTCCTCGTCTCTCCCCCCGACACCTGTTGCGACCGTTGACACCGTTCTTTCCCCTAGCTCCCCATAGCCTCTCCTTCCCCTTGCGTCGCGTCGTTTTTTTCCTTTCTTTTCTTTTCATTTCGATCGGTCCGGATCCCCCCCGCTCCGCCTCGCACGGCCGTCCTCCGCCCCTCGCCGCGCCCCTGCGACCGTGCGCCCGCCCCGCCACCCTCATTTCGCTCCCTCCCCGCTTCTCCCTCCCCTCTCGGGCTCTGTTCTCTCTTTCTTCTTCGGTCCACGCCCTGCCTCGTCTCTCTCTCCAAGCTCCGCGCGCCCCTGCCGCTCTGTCCGTTCGCCGGGGCTTTGCGCTTTGCGTGCCTCCGCCGCCCGGCCTCTTCCGTCCGCTTCGCGCGCTTTTGGCGCGCGCCTCCGCCGCCCGGCCTCTTCCGCCCGCTTCGCGCGCTTTTGGCGCGCGTCTGCAACCGAGAGGCTCGGCCGCGGGCCGGGGGCGAAGAGAGCGGGCTCGGAAGGGAAAAGAGCGCATGCCAAGAGGAAAGGGGGGAGCGTCCCGCAGCCCTCTGCTGTCGCGTGGCGTTTGCGCGGTCTTTGTTTCTGTTCTTCCTTACATCGAAAGCGCGAGTCGACGTCTCTGCCGCGCGAAGCGGCACGGACGCGACGCGGAGCGCCGCGCGGGGGAGAAAAACGCACGCCGCCCCCGTCCCGCGCCCCGGCCGAGCCCCCCATCCTGCGCCCCCCCTCCCCCAATCCCGCCCCTCCCCCATCTTGCGCCCCCTCCCTCTTTGGCCCTCCTGTCCCCGCTAGTCGCCCCCCACCCTCTGTCCGGTGCGTTCGGCCGGGAGGGGTCTGTTGAAGCCTCCCCTGCGGTTCATGTACTGCCGCGCGCGGCGCTTGCTGGCGACCTTGACGGCGCTCGCGTTGGCGTTCGGGTCCTGGACGTGTCTTCCGGCCGTCGAGTCAAAGTCGAACGGGATGCCCATCGCCGCCATCGCGCGAATCTCCTCCGCGGTCACCCCGCCGTCCAGCCCCGTCCCCCCCGCGGAGGGAGGGGGCGGGGGAGGGGGCGGGGAGGCGTCCGGTTCCTCCCTGCGGGAGCGCTCGGGAGGGGGCGGGGAGGCGTCCCGGCGGCCGTCTCCGCCCCTGCGCGCTCCGGGCGGCGAGCGCGAACGCGCGTCGCGCGCTGCGCGCGCAGGTGGCGACCTCGAGCGTGCGCGCGAAGAAGACGCGCGGTCATGCGCGTGTCGCGCCGGCGGCTCGCGTCCCGCGGACCGGTCGCGGAAGCGCAGATCGCGGTCGTCCCGGTCCGCGGGACGCGGTCCGCGCCGGAGGTCCCTGCGGGCGTCCTGCCCCTCGCGCCCGCCCTCTCCCCTCCGCTCGTCCCCGCCCCAGCCCTCTCCCCTCCGCCCGTCCCCGCCCCAGCCCTCTCCCCTCCGCTCGTCTCCGCGTCCTCCTCCCCTCTCGCGTCTCCGGTCGCTCATGTCGCCTCTGCGCGGCTCGACCGGCCTCTCGGGCCCGGCCTCGCTCCGCCTCCCCGGGGCTCTACTGTGCTCCCCTCTGGTCGACGCCGGACTGGGTCCCCCTGGCGACGCCCCGGGCCTCCTGGGCGGCGATGCTGACTCGGATGGCGTCCTCGACGCGTTTGGAAGCTTCCCGCTGGAGGTCAAAGTGCGTCACCCACGAGGCGACGCACGCCTGCTCGTACGCGGCGCGCAGCGACGCGCACGTCGGCGGCACGGCCACGGGGGCGTCCGGGTCGCGCGGGGCCGCCGGGGGAGAGGACGCCTCGGCCGCGTCCGCGCACGCGTAGTACTTGTCGCGAGCCTGCGGGAAAGGAAGAATGGCGGGAAGGAAAGGGGCGGAAGGAGTGTGGGCGTCGGACAGGCCTCTGCTCGTCCCGACGATCCGACCCGGGCTCGTGCCGAATGGAGCCGGAGATCCCCACACGCGTCCGGGCCAGAGGGCGTCCTGCGCTTTCCCTCCCCGAGGCGCCTCCCAGCGCCTCCCAAGACGGGGCGCTACAGCACGACTCGAGACCCAGCTCGCGGCCTTCCCCCTCCTCCCCCTCTCCCCCTCTCCCCCCCCTCCCCTTTCTCGCCGAGTTCTTTTTTCCGCGCACCTCGTAGCAGGCCTTGCGGCCCTCTCGGAGGAAAAAGGTCGGCTTGTCACCGGTCGCGGGCATCCCTGACGCGTGTGGGTCTGTTTGCGGGATCGCGCGGCGCCGTGCGAAAACAAGAGCCGATGCGAGCGCGAACGAGGCCGCGCGGCGCGCCGGGGCGCGCCCTCGCGCGATCGCGCGCGGCGCGGGCCGGCGCGCGGAGCGGGGGGCGGCGGGCTCCCGAGGCGCTCGCGGCTTTCCCCCTCGCGCCCTCCCGCCGCGCGCGCCCTCGGGCCGGGAGGCGCGTCCCGTGCGCTCCCTCCCCCCTCCCCTCGCCCCGCGCGCATGCAGCGGCGCTGAGCGGGCGGCTGGGCGAGAGTCGTTCGGGTCGGGCGCGAGACGTTCGGACCCTCGATCGTGCGTTCTCGGCTCGAAGAAGAGCCGCGGGGCGACTGCCCGGGCGCGTGCCGCGCGAGACCAGGTCGCCGAGCGCGGCCGCCGGCCACATCCTCGGTGCGACCCCCCGCTCGCCTGCGCGCGCGATCGGGCGCCGGCCGCCGTCCGTGCGCGCGCCCCCGGGACGCGCTCTGCGCGCAGCGGTCGTGCAGCGCGCCGTCGTTCGTCGCCCCTCCCCGCGCAGCGATCGCGCCGGGAGGCGCGCCGCGCGAGCCCCGGCGGCCGCCGGCCCCGGCACGCAAGGGGCAGGGGATTGGGGGAAGTGGTAGGGAGGGAGCGGAATTGGCAGGCGGAATTGGCAGGCGGAATTGGCAGGCGGACCTCCCCCCCCTCCCCTCGCATTCCCCCCTCCCCCATCCCCCCATCTCACTCTTCCCCTCGCCCTCCCCCCCCCCCCATCCCTCCGTTTCCCGTTGTTGCTTTCTCGCTCAGCCATGTCGTCTGCCTCTTCCGCTTCATCTGGGATGCATCCCGTGAAGGACAGCAAGGACTTTGCGTTTCCTGCGTCCGAGGAGGAGATTCTGTCGTTTTGGGAGGAGACGGACGCGTTCAAGGAGCAGCTTCGTCGCACCGAGGGTCTTCCCGAGTATGTTTTTTTCGACGGTCCTCCGTTCGCGACGGGCCTGCCGCACTACGGGCACATTTTGGCGGGAACGATCAAGGATGTGGTGACTCGGTACGCGTCGATGACGGGTCACCACGTGCCTCGTCGGTTTGGGTGGGACTGCCACGGGCTGCCGGTGGAGCACGAGATTGACAAGTCGCTGGGGATCCGCACGCGGGACGACGTGCTCAAGCTGGGCATCGACGTCTACAACGAGACCTGCCGCGGGATCGTCATGCGCTACTCCAAGGAGTGGGAGGTGACCGTCAAGCGCATCGGCCGCTGGATCGACTTTGATAACGACTACAAAACCATGAACCCCACCTTTATGGAGTCGGTCTGGTGGGTCTTCAAACAGCTCTGGGACAAGGGACTCGTCTACAAGGGATTCAAGGTGCGCTTTTTTTCGGGGGGGGGGGGAGGGGATGCGGGGCCCAGTTTGGGCCCAGTTGATCAGGGAAACGCGACGCGGTTTGGAGATGAGAGTGTTTTGGGGCCCCGCCTCTCGCTTTTCCTCTTCGAAGGGTATAGGTGATGCGGTGCGGACGCCGTGGGGCACGAGTTTGGCCCGCTGCGGTTTGAGCGCCGTTCCTGCGGTCCCGACTCCCGAGCGGGTGCTTCCGGGCCGGCCTCCAGGTCCCCGGTTCGACTCCGACCCACCCCCATCTCCCCCCTACCGCGCCCCCGTCCCCGGGCACGCGGTTCCTCCCGCTTCCTCCTCTTTCCACCCCCTCCTTCCTCGCCTCCTCTCCCCCTCGTGTGTGTGTGTGTGTGTGTGTGTGCGGTGACGAGTTCAGTACTGACCTTTTTTTCTGACACCTCTACTTGGACGCCCTTCCGGGCCCATGGCACCAACCTTCCCTCTGAGCACACCACCACACCCACGCGCGCGCCCACGGCCGAGCCTCGGGAGCGAGCCCTTGGCGCAAAGAGTGCCTGGCCTCGGGAGCGGGCCCCTGGCCTCGGGAGCGGGCCCTTGGCCTCGGGAGCGGGCCCTTGGCCTCGAGAGAGAGAGTGCCTGGCCTAAAGAGTCTCTGGTCTCACTGGTCCTCTTCTCCGCTCTCTCTCCCTTCTCCCCTTTCCCCTCCTCGCGCTCTAGGTGATGCCGTACTCGACCGGGTGCACGACCCCTCTGTCGAACTTCGAGGCTGGCGAGAACTACAAGACCGTCCAGGATCCGTACGTGTTTGTGTCGTTTCCCCTCCTGGACGACCCCGAGCACCTCGAGCTCGTGGCCTGGACCACGACGCCCTGGACGCTGCCCTCGACCCTGGCGCTCTGCGTCAACCCGACCCTCGACTACGTCAAGGCGCGCGACCCCAAGACCGGCCGCGTCTACGTCGTGGCCGAGTGCAGGCTCGCAGAGCTCCCCGGCGCCGTGCCCAAGACCAAAAAGAAGGGAGCCAAAAAGGCAGCGGGGGCCGAGGGCGCCAAGAAGAAGAAGGGAGGAGACGGTGCCGGCGCCGGCGCCGGCGCCGGTGCCGGCGCCGGTGCCGGTGCCGGTGCCGGTGATGCCGCCGGTGCCGGTGCCGGTGCCGGTGATGCCGCCGGTGCCGGTGCCGGTGCCGGTGATGCCGCCGGTGCCGGTGCGGGTGCCGCTCCCTCTTCCGCTGTTGGTTTCGAGGTGATCGGTCGGCTGAAGGGATCGGAGCTGGTGAACCGTCGCTTCAAGCCCTTGTTTCCGTACTTTGCCCACCTGGCGGCGACGGCCGAGGCGCCCGACCGCGGCGCGTTCCGCGTGCTCTCGGACGGCTACGTGACCTCGGATTCCGGCACGGGCGTGGTGCAGCAGGCGCCCTACTTTGGCGAGGACGACTACCGCGTCTGCCTGCAGTGGCGCGTCATCAGCAAGGACGGCCCGATCGTGTGCCCCCTGGACGCGGACGGGCGCTTCACGGACGAGGTGCCCGACTTTGCCGGGCGCTACATCAAGGACGCGGACCGCGACGTCATCCGCTTCGCGGCCGCGCGCGGCCGGCTCGTGGGCGAGGGGACCGTCGAGCACTCGTACCCCTTCTGCTGGCGCTCGGACACGCCGCTCATCTACCGCGCGGTGCCGTCGTGGTTTGTGCGCGTCGAGCAGGCGCGCGCCGACCTGGTGGCCGCCACCGACGCCACGCGCTGGGTGCCCGCCTACGTGCGCGACCGCCGCTTCCGCAACTGGCTCGAGGGCGCGCGCGACTGGGCCATCTCGCGCTCGCGCTTCTGGGGCACGCCCATCCCCGTCTGGGTCAGCGAGGACGGCGAGGAGAGCGTCGCGGTCGGCTCGGTGGCCGAGCTCGAGCGGCTCGCGGGCATCCCCCTGGACGCGCCCCCCGAGGCGAGGGTCACCGACCTGCACCGCCACTTTGTGGACAAGATCACCATCCCCTCGCGGCGAGGACCGGGCTTCCCGCCCCTGCGCCGCGTCGAGGACGTCTTCGACTGCTGGTTCGAGTCGGGTTCGATGCCGTACGCCTCGGTGCACTACCCGTTCGAGTCGCCCGAGGCGAGCGCGCGCTTTGACCGCACCTTTCCGGCGGACTTCGTGGCCGAGGGCATCGACCAGACGCGCGGGTGGTTTTACACGCTCGTGGTGCTGGGCGTGGCGCTCAAGGGCCGCGCGCCGTTCAAAAACCTCGTCTGCAACGGCCTCGTGCTGGCCTCGGACGGCAAGAAGATGTCCAAGCGCCTCAAGAACTACCCCGACCCCGGCGAGGTCCTCGCCCGCTACGGCGCCGACGCGCTGCGCCTCTACCTGATCGACTCGCCCGTCGTGCGCGGCGAGACGCTGCGCTTCCGCGAGGACGGCGTCCGAGGCATCCTCCGCGACGTCCTGCTCCCCTGGTACAACGCCTACCGCTTCCTCGTCCAGAACGTCGCCCGGTGGGAGGAGGGGGGGGGCGCGCGGGACGAGGGCGGAGCGTCCCGCGCCCCCCGCGCGTGGTCGCCGAAGACGCCCGGGCTCACGGCGGCGGACGGGACCAACGTGCTGGACCGGTGGCTCCTCGCGGCCATCCGGCGGCTGCGGGCCGACGTGGCCGAGAGCATGGAGGCCTACAAGCTCTACGAGCTGGTGCCCAAGCTGCTGCGGTTCGTGGACCGCCTGACCAACGTCTACGTGCGCCTCAACCGCCGCCGGCTCAAGGGCGGCGAGTCGCGCGCAGACGCCGCGCGCGCGCTCGCGGCGCTGCACGCGGCGCTGCTCGACGCGGCCGCGCTCACGGCGCCCGTCGCGCCCTTCTTCGCCGAGACGCTCTGGCGCAACCTGCGCCGCGCGCCGGGCTGCGAGGACCTGCCGCTCTCCGTGCACTGGCACCAGCTGCCGCCGGCAGCGCCGCGCTCCGAGGAGGACCGCCGCCTCGACGAGGCCGTCGCGCGCATGAGCCGCGCCGTCGAGCTGCTGCGCCGCGCCCGCGACCGGGGCGGCCGCGCCTCCAAGGCGCCCGTCGCGCGCGCCTGGCTCGTGCACGCCGACGCGAGCGTGCTGCGAGACGTGGTGGACGAGCTGGGACCCTACGTGCGCGCCGAGGCCAACGTGCGCGCGCTCGAGGCCTCGGACCGGCCCCTCGACTACTGCACGCTCGCCGCCAAGCCCGACTGGCAGGCGCTCGGCAAGCGCCTCGGCAGGGACGTGCCCAAGGTCGCCGCCGCCATCAAGGCGCTCTCCACCGAGGAGATTCTCGGATACGAGCGCACGCAGAGCATCGAGCTCGCGGGACACGCCCTCGGACCGGGCGACCTCGTCGTCACCCGCGAGTTTGACCGCGCAAAGGCAGAGGCCACCCTCGGCAGGGGCACGCCCCTCGAGGCCGAGGGAGACGGAGACCTCCTCGTCATCGTCGATCTCTCCATGGACGACGACATCCAAACCGCGTGGACCGCCAGAGAACTCGTCTCCAGACTCCAACAGCTCAGAAAAGCAGGCAACCTCCAAGCGGGAGACGGATGCAAGGTCGCCATCCGGGGGGCGGACGAAACGACGGAGACGGCAGAGGGCGAGCAGCCCAGCGCCGCCTCCGCCTCCGCCTCTTCCGCCTCCGCCGTGCTCGCCTCGCTGCTGGCCTCCAAGGTGGGCGAGGAGGTGCGCAGGGGCGTGGGCGTGTCGACCGTCCACCCGCTGGCGCCGGGCGCCGACGAGGTGGACGGCCAGCCGGCCGACGCGGCCGAGACGTTCGACCTCCCGGTCGCGCAGGACCGCACCATCCGCGTCCGCGCCGCGGTCGTCAAGGCAGAGGGCATCGAAGGACTCGCCATCGCCGACGACGCAGACGACGACGCGTAAAGGCAACGAAGCCAAGCCAAGCCAAGCCAAGCCAAGCGAACGAGGGAGGGAGAGAGGCGCAAGAAGGAGGGGGGGGGGGGGATTAGGGAGCTGGAGGGAAGCAGGCACGATGCCGCGTGTGACGCGAGAGAAAGACAGCGAGAGAGAGAGAGAGGGGGTGGAAGGTTGCGCGGCCGGCCGCGTGGCCGGCTGCGCGGCGCACCGGCAGAGGAGAGCGTTACAGAGAGACGGAAAGGGAGAGGGAGGAGGGGATGAGCGAGTGCGTGCGAGCGCGAGTGCGAGCGCGAGCGGAAAGGAAGGCATTCGGGCGTTCGAGCCCTCGGGCATTCGGGCCCTTCGGGCCCTTTGGGCCCTCGAGCGGGGAGCGTGTGGGGAAAAAGAAAAGGGGGGCGCGGCGCCCGCAGAGAAAAGGGAAAGGGAATCATCGAGAGAAAGGAGGGAAGAGATGGCGTGTCAGTGGAAAGCGGGGGGAGAGCAGTGGGGAGCGCACGGGCGCTTCCTGGGCGCTCCCACGCCTCACTCGTTCGCTGCGCCGCCAATTCCGGCTCTCCCCCCCCTCCCCCCTCGTCCCCTCATTAGGTGATGAGGATGGAGACGGCCATGGCGAGGCAGCAGAGCGCCACCCAGGGGCTCAGACGCTCGCCGACGCGCGAAAACTTCCAGAAGAGACCGCGGAAACTGCACAGGAAGAGGGGGAGAGCGACACAGGTCAGCGCGACACAGCCCAGAGACGCCCCAATTCCGCCCAGACCCCCCCCCCTCCCCTCGCGTCCGCCGGCGCCCCGACCCCGCTCCCTCCCCTCGCCCCCTCCCCCTCGCCCCCTCGCTCTCGCCCCTCCTCTTCCTCTCGCCCCCTCGCCCTCGCCCCTCCTCCTCTCCTCGCCCCCTCGCTCTCGCCCCTCCTCTTCCTCTCGCCCCCTCGCTCTCGCCCCTCCTCCTCTCCTCGCTCCCTCGCCCTCGCCCCTCCTCTTCCTCTCGCCCCCTCGCCCCCAGTCTCCTCCCCCTCGCCCCCTCCCACCTCTGCCGCTCCGCTCCCTGTCCGCACCCCGTACGGTCGCTGAGGACGCTCGGAGCTGCGGTGAAAAGGGCGAAAGAAGGGGTGAGACGTCGGATCGCGGCGGCGACGCGCCCCGCGCGCGCGGCGGCCAATCGCCCGCCCGCGCGCCCCGCTCCTCTCCCCTGCCCCCCCCCCCTTCCTCCGCTTCGCTCCCTCCCCCGGCCGCGCGCCTTTCATCCGCACGTAGGTGCACGTGCACGTCGTCAGAAGCAGCACGATGCAAAAGGAGCGAAAATCGAACAGCGCCGACATGGCGGATCGAGCCCCAGGGCCGCACGCTGCCGAGCGATCCGCCGAGCGATCTGACGCGCAGCGGCCGGCGGGCCCCAGCCCCTTGGGCCAAGAGGAGCGGGGAGCGGGCGGGGGCGCGAGACGCGCGCAGGCGGGAGAAGCGGAAAAAACGCCCGTCCCCGAGACCAACCCGCGTTTTCGGGAAAGAGACGGAGGCGCGCGGGAAGCGGAGCCGAGAGACGACGCGAACGCATTCGCGTCCTTTGAGCGCGCAGGCGAGAGCCGCTCCTCGCGCGCTCTTCCGACGACAAGGCGACAAAGCGCGACCCCCCGCGTCTCGTCGCCGCAACCTCCGGGGCCGCGCCGATCCGCCCTCCGCGCCGCCTTGCGCGCCGCCCTCCGCGGTGCCCTCCTCCCCGCCCTCTGCGCCGCTCTTCGGTCGAATCGCCCATCGACCTCTGGCCGCACCGCTGCGCGTCCGCAACGCCTGTTTCCCCCCCCCCCCTCCTTTCCTCCCCGATCCCGGTCGGTCTCTCCCCCGGCCCCCCCGCCGGCAGAGCGCGCCGGCGCGCGCGCGCTGGGCGCAGCGCGCAGCAGGGCGCCCGGAGGAAAGCGCGACCGGGAATCGAACGCGCGCGACTGGCAGGGCGAGCGAGCGCACCCTCGCGGCATTCCCCCGCACGCTCGAGACCTCGAGCGGGTTGCACTCGCTCCGGAGCCTGCTCGGCGCCGCCCGCTCCGCCGTCGGCAGCCCCCCCGGGCGACCCGACGATTTGAAAACCGCGCGGGCCCGCCATGGTTCCGAAGCCTCAGTCCGGTGCGTCGCCCCCCTCTCGGCGCAAGGCCGTCGGCCGGGATCTGCGATCGTCGCGATGCGTTCCGATGCGGCGCGTGGGGCCTGCGACCGCGCGGCGGGGAGCGGACATCGCCGGCCTCGGCGCGGCGCCCCGGCCGACGCGGCGGGGCCCCCCCTCCCGCGCGCCGCCCGTCGCTGTCGCGCGCGTGCGCGCGCCGACCGCCCCGCCCTTCTCCGCGGCACGCCTCACCCCGTCCGCTTTGTCTCTCTCCGATCGCGCAGACGGCTACATCGCGGTCGGGAAGGGCACCATCGACGCCATGGTCGCCGGTGCGTGCAGAGGAGCGGGGATGGCAGCGCGGGGAGGAGGGGGGGAGGGGGCTGGGCGCCGGGACGGTCAGCATTCGAACTGGCTCGGCAGGAGGGAGGAGGAACGGGGAACGGGGACGGCGGTGGGGGGAGGGGGGAGGGGGGGGGGGCGGGGGGGTGGCGGGGAGGGTGAGGGGGAAGGGGGGAGG
>PGFX01004052.1:0-24520 GCA_003612995.1 Prototheca bovis | reverse complement strand
TCGCGCACCGTGCGTGAGCTGCGCGTGCGCTTCTGCGATTTGTTTGAACCGGCGCTCGGCCTCGGCGCGTTGGGCGGGCGAGACGAGGTCGGGGTGGCACTTCTTCGCCAGCAGGCGTGCCCCCGCCCCCGCCCCGCGGGCGCGGGCGTCGCTCCCTTCCTCCGGCCCTGCGCTTCCGTTTGCGCGCCCTCCGACCCCTGGCGCCTCTCCCTCTCCTCCGCGGTCGGAGGCTCCGTACGCTCCCTCGTCGCTGGACGCGTCTCCTGCGCCAGAGTCTGGGGGGGCGATGCCAGACACGTGGATGGTCACCTACCGCCGCTCCTCGACCGACTCTGCCGCCTCACGGCGCCCCTCGGTGCCCAAGGCGGACGTCGACGACCGAGACCTGCTGCGAGAGCTCGAAAGAGACCGCAGGATCCTCCAGGGCGTCGAACCCGAAGTCCGACTCCAAGGGTAAAGGGAAACGGAGAGGGAGAGAGAGAGGGGGAGAGGGGGGAGGAGTGCCGGAACAGTGCCGGGCCTCCTCCCCATCTCCCTCAACCATCGCCTCCCTCAACCATCTCCCCCTCCCCCCCCCCCTCATGTCCCTCCCCCCCCTCATGCCCACCCCCCTCCTTTTTCTTTTCTCCCCCATCCCCGGTTGGCTGCCGGACCGCGCAGACCGCCATCGCAGAGCCGCGGCGCAGCGCATCGTCGTCTCCGCGCCGACTCTTTCGTCGCGACCTTTCTGTACTCACTCCCCGTCTCTCCCTTCGCACCGTCCGGTCGCCGCCGCGCGCGACCGCAACCGGACCGGCCTCTCCGGCAGCTTCCCCCACGCTGCCCCTCCTCAGCCCCACCCTTCCCGGAGGAAGTCCGCCCCTATCTCTCGTCGCTCTCCCCGAGCTCTTTATTCTTTAGCTGCCCCACCCACCGCCTCGAACCCTTTGTCTTGTTTCGGTCTCCTCTCTTGTTTCTGCGGCCGCATCCCGCCTGCCTCGCGATCGGCAGGGCGCGCCCGATCCACCCCTCCTTCACCCCCCGGGGAGCGCCCCGCCTCCTCTGAAATTGACCCGGCACGGTCGCGGCTCTCGCCCTCTTCCCGCAAAGCGCGGGCGGCCGTACGTAAAAAGTACGCCGAGACGCACGCGCGCGCGGAAACCTCGGCGTGCGTGCATTCGCGACGCGCTTCGGGGCGATCGCCAAAAGGCCAGCTCGGCCCGCCGAGGGGAGGCGTCCCGGGGATGGCCCCTCCCCTTGCCGCGCGCGCGCGGGAAGGTTGGCCGGCGCCCGTCGCGGCCCGGCCATCTTGGCCGGGCGTCCGACGCAGCGCAGCGTCTGCTCGCGCGGTGCGTTCGTTTCGACTCGAGGTGCGTCGCGCTCGTTCGTCTGGGCGGCGTCTCGAGCGGCATCCCCCCGCGCTCGTCGCCGATTGGCGCCCCGCCGCGCGCGGCGCGATCGGGAGTCGGGATCGCCCGTCGCGTTGGGAGGGGGGGGGGGGGAAGAGCGGGAGGCAGGGCAAGGGCGGTGGCGCGTCCGTGCGTGCGATGTCAGCGGTGGAGAATTGTCGCGGGGGCGCAGGATCAGGAACGGAAGCGAGACGCGCGGGGGGAGAGGGGGAGAGGGGCGAGGGGAGGAGGAGGGAGGAGGAAGGGGCGAGGGGGGCCGCCCTTCGGGGAGGCGTGAGGAGAGAGGCGAGCGCGCGCGCGCGCTCGCCCGCGCTCAGCTCCTCACGCCCCCCTCCCCGCCTCTCCGGGCCTGGAACCGGGGAAAGCGCAGGAAGCGAGAGGGCCTTGCGGTCCATCCTCATCTCCCCCCCCCCCCCCCCCCCCCCCCCCCCCCCCCCCCCCCCCCCCCCCCCCCCCCCCCCCCCCCCGCACGCAGGTCGCTCCCCTCTGCCGGCGCCTCTGCGCCACTCCCTTTTTCTTTCTTTCTTTCTTTTCCCCTTGCCGCCATGGTGTGGACGTCTGCGTCGCAGGCTTCGCAGCGCGGCCGTTACTTTGTGGTGACGGGCGGGACGAGCGGCATCGGGTACGAGGCCGTGCTTGCGCTCGCTCGGCTCGGCGCGGACGTGCTGTTCACGGGCCGGCGCGAGGCGACTGGCGCGGCTCGCGTGGCGGAGATCGTGCAGGCGGTTCCCTCGGCTGCCGGCCGCGTCTCGTTTGGGGCGCTCGACCTCTCGGACCTCGAGAGCGTCTCGGGCTTTGCCTCGCGCCTCCTCGCCGCCGGGCGCGCGATCGACGTGCTCGTGCTGAACGCGGGCGCGATCGGCCCCGGGGTCGAAACGCTGTCGCCCCAGGGCGTCGAGATCACCCTCGCGACCAACCACCTGGGCCACTTTCAGCTCGTCCGAGAGCTGCTCCCGATCCTCGAAAAGGGCCGGGGCCCGGCCGCCGGCCAAGGGGAGGCCGAGGACAAGGGGGAGGGCAAGGGCGAGGGCGGCGTCGAGGTCGATGCCAATGCCAGCGTCGGCTCCGCGACCGGGGGCGCGTCTTCGCCTGCCCCCTCCTCCCCCTCCTCCCCCTCCTCCTCGCCTTTGCGCCCCCGGGTGGTGCTGGTGTCGTCGATCGCGGCGCGGTCGGCGTCCGGCTCGCTGGCGGGCGCGCTTTTGGCGGGAAAGCACCCCGCCTACCATTCGTTTCCGGTGTACGGCGAGACCAAGCTGGCGAACCAGCTGTTCGCGCGCAAGCTGCAGTCGCTGTCGGACGCGCGCGGCTGGGGCCTCGAGGTGACGCTGGCGCACCCCGGCGGCTCGGCCACCGGCTTTGGCGAGTCGGGCGGGGCCATCTTCCGAAACCTCTCGCGCGTCACCAAGGCCGTGCTCGCCCAGTCCGCCGCGCTGGGCGCCGAGCCCACGCTCAGAGCGGCGCTCGACCCGGACGCCAAGCCCCTCGACTACTACGGGCCCCGCTGGCTCGGCCTCTGGGGGGCGCCCGTCCACGCCTGGTTTGCGCGAAACGCCCTCGACCAAAAGAAGCAGGACCAGCTCTGGGAGTGGAGCGAAAAGGTCGCGGGAGCATACCCCCAGTGAACGAACGAAAGGGGAGAGGAGAAATAAGAGGAAAGGGGAGGGGGGTGCCGGGGGGCCCTGGGCGGGATGCGGGCGGGGGGCCCTGGGCGGGACGCGGGCGGGGGGCCCTGGGCGGGGCATGCCGCTGCTCCCCTTTGCTCGCGTACGCTGCCTCTCCTGCACGCGCGCACCAGCTGTAACGAACGAGCCAACTACACTCGCCCGGCAAAGCGTCCGCCCGCCACGAGCCGGGCCCGCGAGCGCATCGGCATCCCACTTTCCCCTCTCCCCCCTTTCGTTTCCCTCTCTTGCCGTCTGGTCGCGCGGCCGCGGCGCAAAAAAAAAAAAAATAGTCGCATTCAACAGCAACAGCAGCAACAGCGGCAGCGTCGCAAAAGCGCGCACGCGTGCGCGCTTTTGCGGCCCGCTCCGCTCGTGCGCGCCGGTGCGCTCCTGCGGCCCGCTCCGCTCGTGCGCGCCGGTGCGCTCCTGCGGCCCGCTCCGCTCGTGCGCGCCGGTGCGCTCCTGCGGCCCGCTCCGCTCGTGCGCGCGCGTGCGCTTTTGCGGTCCGGTTCTCGCGCCGCGCGCGTCGGCCTCGTCTTCGGTCCTCCGCCCCCCTTTGTCCTCTTCTTTGCCTTGTGCTCGGTCCCTTGCGCGTCGTGGGGCGGTTAGGCCTGTGCGTCCTTGTTTCCCCTGTCGGCTCCGATGCCTGCGCCGAGGGTTTCGGCGACGGAGCTGTTGAGCGCCTTGGTTGCGCGTTCGCGTTCGATGGCTTGCGTGAAGTCTTCGAGCTTGTGCATGCCGAGGACCTTGTTGTCTCTGGTGCGGACGTTGACGGTCTGCGCGTCCTTTTCGGCCTGTCCGACGACGAGGATGTAGTTGTACTGGGCGAGCTGCGCGTCTCTGACCTTCTTTTGCATCTTCGCGGCGGTGGTGTCGACGTCCGCGTGGAACCTTGCCTTGCGGAGTCTGTCTCTGACGTCGTTGGCGTAGCCGAGCGCGTTCTCGGAGATGGGCACGATGGCGACCTGGCGGGGCGAGAGCCAGAGGGGCCACTTGCCCGCGTAGTGCTCGAGGAGGATGGCGAACATGCGCTCGACCGAGCCGAGCACGGCTCTGTGCACGATGACGGGTCTGCCCTGGGAGCCGTCCTCGGCGGCGTAGTGGAGGCCGAAGCGGATGGGGAGCTGGAAGTCGAGCTGGACGGTCGCGCACTGGAAGGGGCGCTTGAGCGCGTCGAAGACGGTGATGTCGATCTTGGGGCCGTAAAAGGCGCCGTCGCCCTCGTTGAGCTCCCACTCGCGGCCCGTGCCGTCCAGCGCGGCCTTGAGCGCGGCCTCGGCCTCGTCCCACAGCGCCGGCTCGCCCATGAAGTCGTCGGGGCGCGTCGAGAGCTTGGCCGCGTAGGTCAGCCCCAGCACCTCGTACACCTCCTCGAGCATGGCCAGGTTGCGACGGACCTCGTCCGCAACCTGGTCCGGACGGCAGAACACGTGCGCGTCGTCCTGCTGGAACCGGCGCACGCGCGTCAGACCGGACAGCGCCCCCGAAAACTCGTTGCGGTGCAGCACGCCGAAATCCGCCATGCGGATCGGGAGGTCGCGGTAGCTGCGCGTGCGCGACCCGAACGCAAGGCAGTGCCCGGGGCAGTTCATCGGCTTGAGACCGTACTCGCCCTTCTCGATCTCGAAGCAAAACATGTTCTGCTTGTAGTGGTCCGCGTGCCCGGACGTCGCCCACAGGTCCATGTTGAAGATGTTGGGCGTCACCACCTCCTCGAATGCAAACTCCCAGTACTTGTCGCGGATGAACGACACGAGCTCGTTGTACACCCGCGCGCCCGCAGGCAGGAAGAAACACGACCCCGGAGACAGCTCGTGGAAGAAAAACAACTCGTACTTGGCGCCAAGCACGCGGTGGTCGCGCTTCTTCGCCTCCTCCACGGCGCGCTGGTGCGCAGCCAGCTGCTTGGGGTCGGGGAAAGAAATGCCGTACACGCGCTGCAAAGCGTCCTTGGTCACGTCCGCGCGCCAGTGCGCAGCAGAAGCCTTGTACAAATCAACAGCCTTGATCACACCCGCGTCCGGCACGTGCGGACCGCGACACAGATCCACCATGTCGCCAACGCGGTACGTGGTGATGCGAGAGTCCTCGGGAAGAGCGGAGATCAACTCCTGCTTGAACTTGTTCTCGCGGAACAAATCCAAAGCCTCCGCACGAGAAATCTCGGCACGCTCAAAACGATCCTTGCTCTTGATGACCTTGTCCACCGCCGCGCGAAGACGCGCGCGGTCCTCGTCCCCAATCGTGGCGCCCCGCAGAGAGCAGTCGTAGTAAAAGCCATTCTCGATCGGAGGACCCACAGTCAGGTCCGCACCAAACTCGGTCTCAAGAGCATAACCCAACAGGTGCGCAGAAGAGTGCCAAAACGCGTGCTTGCCCTCGGGAGAGTCGAACGTGAACAGCTCGAGCTTGCAATCCCCCTCGAGGGGACGGAACAGGTCCCAGTACTCGCCGTCCACCTTGGCCACCAGCACCTTTTTCGCCAGGCTCTTCGAAATGCCAGTGGCAATCTCCAAAGGCGTCGTCACGCCCTTGATCCCCTCCTTGACCGCGCCGTCGGGCAGCGTCACAGCGATCGGAGTCGCCGCCGCGCGGGCAGCCGCCGTCGCCTCGTCCATGCGGGCCTTGTACTTTTCAAACAGCTCGACGCGACGAGCGTAGTACGCACGACGCGTCTCGCGGTCCTCCACGCTCAGCGCAGCCATCTCCGTCGCGACGGGGCCGTCCGCGGCCATGGCGATGCAACGCGCGGAGCGGAAAGGGGAGGGGGAAGAGGGGGAGGGAGACGGGGCGGAAGGCGGAACGAGAGAGGGGCGGAAAGGAAGCGAACAGCCGCGCGCGGCTACGATCCCAGCGGCACTCGGCGCGCACGACCCCCAAAGAAAACGCCGAAAGACGCAAGCGCCCTCCGCGGACGCCGGGGAAGCGAGCGCGCCCGGGCGCGCGCCGGCCGCCGGGGCAACCCGCTCGGGAGGCGAAAACGGGTGGATCCTGAACGCGGAGGGACGGGAAGGGAAAGGGGGACGAGGTCAGGGAGAGGGGGGAGCAGGATGGCGCTTGCGGTGGGGACGCGGGGATGCGCCGCGGGCGGTGGCGTCGACGCCTCGGGCGTCCCCGGTCGGGGGGCGGGGACGCCCCGGCGGCGCCCGCGCGGTGCTGCGCGGCGCCGCGCGGCATCGGCGCCTCGCCGCGCGCCGGAACGCACCCCCAATGCCCTCGATGGAGGCGTAGAACGAGTTGTGGGACGGAGGAAACGGCGGGGCGGAAAGGGGACGGAAGCAGGAGGGAGAAGGGGCGGGGGACGGGGGACGGGGGACGGGGCGCGCAGGGACGGGGACGGGGGGGGGCGGAGAGGGAGGAGCGGGCGAGGGGGGCAAGGGAGGGGCTCGTGCGGCGGCGCGAAGACGGCGCTGTGGGTTTGGCCGATCGTTCGCGGCGCTCGCCGTCCGCTTCCGCACTCGATCTCTTCGCGCGTTCGCCTCGACGCGTTCGCCTCGACTCGTTCGCCTCGACGCGTTCGCCTCGACTCGTTCGCCTCAACGCGTTCGCCTCGACGCGCCCGCCCGCCGTCGTTCCGCCCTCTTGGCGTCGCGTTTGCCTCCCCCCTGGCCTTTTCCGCCCGTCCCGATCGCTCGTCTCCCGATCCCTCGCCCGACGGCTGACGTTGACGGCTCTGGGCGCGCAGGGGTTTGGGGCTCACAAAAAAATCCCTCGTCAACGCACGTCTCCGTCCCCGGAAGAACGTTGCTCGTTCCAATCGCCCTCTCTCTTTCCCTCGTCCCTCCACGCATCTGATCGAGTCTCGAGTTTCGAGTCTCGAGTTTCGAGTTTCGAGTTTCGAGTTTTGAGTCTCGGCTCTTGATTCTCGGCTCTCGATTCTCGGCTCTCGGCTCTCAGCTCTCGATTCCCCTCTCTTTGTCCCCAAGCGCCCTTCCTCGCCCGGCTGCGCCCGAAAAGCAGTTTCCAGGATCCCGTTCCCAGCGGCTCCTGCGTCCCTCCTCCGTGCCTCCAGACTCCTCCACCCCCTCCTTCCCTCCTGCAGTCCCCCGTTCACCTTCTTTCGATGGCGTTTCTGGGGTTTTCGGGGCTCTTTTGCCACGCGTCGAAGATCATGCCCTTGTACTGCATGAGTCTGAGTCCGGGTTTGTTTTCCTTGTAGATGGGGAGCTGTTGTTCGAAATACGTCTCCCAGGCCGCCTTGGCCCTCCGCTCCGGGTGTCTGTCCTCGGCTCCGGCGGCCCCCCCGGCGCCGCCGAGCGCCGAGCCCGGCCGCGGCGCGTGCGGGTTGGGTCCTGCGGAGATGCCGAGGCGCTCCAGGGCGGCGTCGAGGCCGCTGGCCTGGTTGGCGTCCTCGTCGGCGTTGCGGTTCTCGACCTCGACGATGGCCGCGTAGTCGCTCTCGTCGACCTCGCGGCGCGAGGCCTTCTTCGACCGCTCGATCGCCGTCTGGCGCTCCTTGGCCTCGCGCTCCCGGATGAGCTCCAGCTCGTGCCGAGTCACCTTGCCGCTCGGGGGCGACGACAGACCGCCCAGCCGAGAGCCCGGCCGCGAGAGCGGCGAGGCCAGCCCGGCGCTCCCGCCCGAGACGCTCGACGCGTCGGGCGATGCCGTCCCGCGCCGCGAGCGGCTCGCGCTCGAGTCTCGAACCGACAGCGCCGCCGCGGACAGGGCGCTCGACCCGCCCACCGAGATGCCGCCCCCGCCCACGCGACCGCCCGCGCGGCTCGCGGGCCGGCCGGCCGCCGCGGCCGCGGGGCGGCTGCGCCCGCGCGAGGAGGCAGAGGCGGCCAGCGCGGCCTCCTCGGCCTCCGCCAGACGCTTGGCCTCGGCCTTTTTGGCCGCAGCCTCCTCGCGACGAGCCTCGGCCTCCTCCTTCTTGCCGTGACGCTTGCTCTTGGGGTTGGCGTGCTGCTCCCAGTACGCGTCCTCCTTGCGACGTTCCTCGCGCGCGCTCTCCTCGGCCTTCTTCGCCGCCTTGCGGTCCCGAGCGGCCTGCGCCTTTTCGTTCACCGGAATGCGCTTCCCCATCGCAACTGCGGAACGGAGAAACGCGGAAAGTAACGGGGGAGGGGGGGGGGGGGGGGGGGGGTGGGCGGGCGTGCGTGGCGTGAAAGGGCGCGCGCCGCCCTCTACGGGGACGCTCCGCGGAAGGCGTCCGGTGGCTGCCCCCCCGGGCCCTCGCGGGATGTGGCGTCCGCGGCCGATTCTCGGTGGCTGCCCCGGAGGTGGGCCCGCGCGGTCCGCGGCCGTGGCAGCGGCGCTGGGTCTCGGTCGGTTCGAGCTTTTGCGTTTGTGGCGAGTGCGGCGCGTGGTTGCCTGCGTGTTTTCGAAATCGCGCATCGGCGCGTCTCTTTGGCGATCTCGTCATCTTTGCCTCACCGCCGCGGCGGCCGGTCGTCCGTCTTGCCGTGGGCGCGGCCCGCGGGCGCGCGGTTTGGATCCGGGGGTCGAGGGCGCGCGGCGCGCGGATCCGGCGCATCGGGCATGGATCGGCATGGCGTCGTTTTCGAGAGGGCGAGGGCGGTCGACGGGGGGCGTCGCGCGCGGCGGCGCGCTCTCCCTTCCACGTGCGCGGTTGGGGGTCGCCGCGGGGTCGCCGCGGGGTCGCCACGCACCGCCCCCGGCTCCCTGTCTCCCTTGCCACACCTCGCTCTCTCTCTTTTTTTTCCCTCTCTTCCGGACTCCCCCCCTGCCCCACCACCACCTCTCTTCCGGACTCCCCCCCATGTCCCCCCACCACCTCTCTTCCGTATCCCCCCCATGCCCCCCCCTCATGTCCCACCCTCATGCCCCATTCCTCTCATGCCCCCCCCTCATGTCCCACCCTCATGCCCCGTTCCTCTCATGTTCTCCTTTCCTCGTAGATTCGCGATTTGAACAGCGGTACGTTTGGATTCGTGCAGTTGGCGTTGGATCGCGCGACGGGTCGTCAGGTTGCGATCAAGTTCATCGAGCGCGGCGACAAGGTGACCAAGTACGTGGAGCGCGAGATCCTGAACCACCGCCAGCTGGTGCACCCGCACATCGTGCAGTTCAAGGAGGTGTTTCTGACGCCTCGCCACCTGGGGATCGTGATGGAGTACGCGGCGGGCGGGGACATGTTCGAGTACGTGGTGGCCAAGGGCGGGCTGCGCGAGGCCGAGGCGCGCTGGTTCTTCCAGCAGCTGATCGTGGCCGTCGACTACATCCACCGCGTGGGCGTCGCGAGCCGCGACATCAAGCTGGAGAACACGCTGCTGGACGGCTCCCCGCGCCCGCTCATCAAGATCTGCGACTTTGGCTACTCCAAGCACGAGCGGTACCAGTCGGCGCCCGGCTCGCGCGTGGGCACGCCGGCCTACCTGGCGCCCGAGGTGATCGTGACGGCGCGCGGGCAGACGTACGACGGCAAGATCGCGGACATCTGGTCCTGCGGCGTCATGCTCTACGTGATGCTGCTGGGCGCCTACCCCTTCGAGCGCCCCGAGGACCGCCACGACGCGCAGCGCCTGCAGCGCATGATCCAGCGCATCCTGCGCGTCGACTACGACTTTCCCCCGAGCGTGCCCCTCTCGGACGCCTGCAAGGACCTGCTCGCCCGCATCCTCGTGGCCGACCCCGCGGCGCGCATCACCGTCCCGGAGATCCAGGACCATCCCTGGTACCTCGTCGACCTCCCGCCGGGCGTCAAGGAGATGAACGACAACGTCCGACGGCCCCCGGCCGGGGCCCAGTCCGAGGCCGAGATCCGGGAGACGATCGCGGCGGCGCAAAGGCCCGCGGAGGGAGTCGACGAGGGGGGAGGGGCGGACTGGGACGACGACTACGTCGACGACGCCATCGCGGCCGGAGACGAAGGACTCGACGCCTTCTAGGGAAAGACCAAAGGAAGAGAAGAGGAGAGGAGGGTGAGGGGGGGAGGGGAGAGGAGGGGAGAGGGGGAAGAGGGAGGAGAGGGGGAGAGGGAGAGGGAGGGGGGTCTGTCAGTTTCCCCACTCTTTCCCCAGCCGTCCCCCCTCGAATCCCCCCCTCTCCCCTCGCCTCCCTCCTCACTCCGCTCTCATCCCCTCTCATCCCCTCTCCTCCCCACTCCTCTCCCCCTTTTTCCTCTGCTCTTTCGTGCCGATTCTTGTCTCGGTTTCTTGTCTTGTTTTCTGGTCTTGTTTTTTTTTGTGTCTCGTTTCCCGCGTTTTTCGCGCGGGGCTCCTGTATTTGTGCATCGGAGGCCGCAGGGGAAGGGGGGGGGGGGAGGGGACCACGGCATGAATGTGTACGGGGCTCCTCTTCGATCCGATCCGATGCGATGCGCTTTCGACGCGCGATCGCGGACAGAAGAGAGGGCTTTTCACGATCCCGAGGAGAGAAGACGGCTCTGCGCCGCCCCGAAGAGAGGAGAGACCTCCACGCGCTCGCTCGGAGGAAGGAAGGAAAAGCCTTCTCTTCTCCTCCCTGCCCAGCAAGGAGAAACGTCTCTCCTCCCCTCTTCCCATCCTCCCCCTCTTCCTCCCCTTTTCCCCTCTTCCCCCTCCCCTCCCCTCCTCCCCCTTCCCTCCCCTCCTCCCCTCCCCTCCTCCTCACCTTCCCCTCCTCCCCTTCTCTCTTCAGCAAGCTCCTCTTCCCTCCCCCCCCCCTCCACGCCCAGATTCCTCCTTTTCCTCCTCCTCCTCCTCCTCCTCCTCCCCACCGCCTCTGTCGCCCTTTGGTCGGTCTGGCCGTGCCTCGTGCGAGCCATCGCCCCAGCGGGGCCGGAGCGCGTTTTTTTTTCCTTCTTACGCTCCTCCCCTCCCCGCACTCTTGAGGGTCGCATCTCCCCTCCCCCCCCCCCCCCCCCCTCTCCGCGGGCAGGGGCATCCCTCCCCGCACCTTTCGAGCAGAATGGCGGGTTCGGCCCCCTCCCCTCCGCGACCCTCGTCGCCGGGGGGTCTTCCCCGCCTGCGCAGACGTCTCTTCCCCGGCCCCGCCCTCTGACGTTTTTCGTCGCTTCCCCGGCCCCGCCCTCTGACGTTTTTCGTCGCTTCCCCGGCCCCGCCCTCTGACGTTTTTCGTCGCTTCCCCGGCCCCGCCCTCTGCCGCCTTTTGGTCACTCGCGCGAAACCCTAGCTCGCCGATGGGCTCCGTCCATGTCGCCACGACGTGCGTCGTTGCCCACTCTGGCACCCCCTGCGCCCAGCGCCTAGCTCGCCCGCGCAGCTGCCGCCACCCCCCTTGCTCTCGCCGCTTCCCTCCGTGCGGCTGCCGCCTCCTCCCTTGCGCTCGTCGCCCTCCCTGCCGCCGCCCCATCCCCTCCCTCCCTCCCCTTCGCTCCGCGCCCTTTCTTCTTCCTTTTCTTCTTCTTTGCGCCGCCCGAAGAGGATCGCCAGGCGCCCCCGGCTCTTCCCACCCCCCCCGCGGCCTATTCCTATCGACACCCTCCTCGTCCCTCTCAACACTTCCTCTCCTTCCCCCCCCCCCCCCTTCTTCCCTCCCCCGCCCTCGCCGCCCGTCTTTCCCCTGGCGCCCCTTGGCCTCCCGTTCCCGCCTTTTCCGCGGCTTTTTCTTTCTTTTTTTCCGCGGCGTCGTCTGTGACTTTCCAGCATCGTTTTCGAAACTCACCTTGCGCACCCGCCCCTCTCTCTCCCTCTCTTTTCTCCCCCCTCTCTCCCCGCTCTCCCGCTCGCACCCATCTCCCCCCTTTCTGTGCGGAACGCGGCTCTGCCCGGCAAACGCCAGAGGTTCCTCCTCGCGCTTTCCTCGCGCCGCAGCGCTACCCTCTCTCCCGCTCACTCCCCTTCTCCCCCTCTTTTTGCCGCTCCACGCCCTCTTTCCCTTCCCATCCCCCCTTTTTTTTTTCCGATGCCGCGTAACGCTCCAAACGCTCGAGAGAGCCTCTCCCTTGCACGCTCGCGGGCGCTCGACGAGAAGCGCCAGAGAACATCCCGTTGCGAGGGCTCAGCCGCGCGACCTCTGCTCGAGGGAGACGCGAGGCCCTCGCGCCGCCCTCGGCGCGGATTGCGCGTCCTCGGTTCCGACTGCTCCGCCCTCGTGCGCCCCCCGCCCGCTCGCCGATGCTCTTTCGTTTTTTTTTTTCGAGCATCTTTGCGGCAGCCTTCCCTTCCTCCCCCATCTCCACCTTTGGACCGGTCTTTTCACCTCGTTTCCTTTTCCCCTGCCCCCGCGTCGCGCGCTCGATCCCTCCGATCCGCCACGACCCCCCACCCGCGCGCATCCCCCTCGGAGCGTCGTTCGCAGCCGCCCCGC
This sequence comes from Prototheca bovis, assembly GCA_003612995.1. Taxonomy (NCBI): domain Eukaryota; kingdom Viridiplantae; phylum Chlorophyta; class Trebouxiophyceae; order Chlorellales; family Chlorellaceae; genus Prototheca; species Prototheca bovis. Next base: position 12,252 of record PGFX01004052.1, on the reverse strand, counting down.
CTCTCGCCCCTTCCCGCCCCCTCCGGCGAGGCTTTCGCCGGCGCTCGTCGAGCCCCCGCCCCTTGCCGCTCGCGCCCACCCGCACCCGCACCCGCACCCCCTTCCCGGCAAGGTCGCGTTGACTCTACAATGCATGACAGGGGGTGATGGAGGCGGGGGCGACTCGATGGCGAGGAGAGACAGCTACGGAGGAGCTCCAACGAAACAATGCCGGGGGGGACGAACCGCTCGTGCGACGGACGAGGAAAAACAGAACACGGACAAAGGACAGAGGCGAGGGAAACGATGGAAACTGCAGAAGAGAGGCGGGAGGCGGGTCGGAAGGCGAGCGTGGTCGAATGGCTGGGAGGCGGAAAGGAAGGGCGGGAAAGACGGCTGTGGCTCGAGACCGAACGAAGCGGGGGGGGGGGACGAGAGAAGAGACGCTATCGACGCTCGGGCGAAAGAGGGGCGTGGGAGGGGGGGGACGGTAGGGACTGCTACGCGGGAAGAGGTGCAGGCAGAGTGGTGTGGAGACGCGGAGACGCAGAGGCACGCGGTGCAGAGGCGACGCAGGTCGGACGCGCGACGGGAATGCAAAGGACCGCGCGGGTACAGGTGCGGGTGCAGGTGTGGGTGGGGAAACAGGGGAAGAAGAGGAAGAAGAAACAAAACGGAACGAAACGAAACGAAACAAAAACGGGTGGGAAGGGGAGCGGGGAGGGAGAACAAGGCAAGGAAAAGTACGGCTTGGTGGAGGGTGGCGAAGGAGAGGTGGGGAAGAGGAAACGAGAGAGGGCGGAGGGAGGGGGCGAAGAAGCCGAGGCGGCTGGCGGCAAGGGGGGTGCGGGGCCGTGGCAAAATGAATGGCCGGGGAACGGCGGGAAGGGGACGCGAGGAGGGGCGCGAGCGGGAAAGCGGTCGCGGCGTCGGAGGGGCGAGGGAGGAAACAGAAGCGTCGCGAGCGATCGGGCGAGGAGAGAGGGGGGGGGTGGGGAGAGAGAAGGAGGGAGGGTGGCGGCGCGCGGGGGGGGACGGCCGCCGGCGCGGGGTGCGGAGTGGTGAGGAGGCGGCGAGGGGCGAGGGCCGGAAGCGACGATGGTCTTGGGGGTCGCACGCGCTGTCGAATGCGGCGAGACGGCGGGGCGAGCGGACGAGGCGGAGCGGGAGGCTATGGTCTCGCACGGAGCGCCCTTGGGGAGGGGAGGGGGTCGGAGGTGTATGGGGGGGGGGCTCGTTGGCCGTTTTGCCGCATCCGACAGGAACGCGGTCGGCGGAGGCCTTCTTCGTCTATTGTTCCTTGTGAGAGCGGACGTGGGGAGAGGGGGCGCGAGATCGCGGATCGGCGTCTCGGGCGGGCGTCGCGCGCGTCGACGCACGCGCGGGGTGTGAGGGCCCGGGCTGCGGGGTGGGGCGAGAAGAGCAAAGGGAAGAGGGCGACGGGGAGGCCGGGCGAAACGAGGCGGGAAGAGAAAGAGACAGCTTGGGGTGCGGAGGCAAAAAAGGCGGAAGCCTCGACGGCCGAGGTGGAGGAGGGAGGAGAAGGACGTCCTCGGCGGACGCGCGCGCGCGAGAGGAGGCGCGAAGAGGGCCTGGGGGAACGGGGAAGAGGAAAAGGCAGAGTCCGAGAGCTTGCTTGGGGGAAAGCGTGCGGGTGGGATCGGTCGGGGGAGGGGCAAGGACAAGGGAGAGAGAGAAGCACGTAGGGAAGAGCGCCCGTTCGGAGGCCAAAGGGCCGGGAGCGGCAGAGGCCCGTTGAGTGCGACGCAGGAGGACGCGGGAGAAAGCGACGCCGGCTCGGCGAGGGGGGACGCGGGAGGACGTGACGGTGCGACGTTGGGCGCGACGCGGAAAGGGTTCTTGGTGCGCGACGGCGGGAGACGCGTTCGGAGGCATCTCTGGAGGCGAGAAGAAGAAAAAAAAAAGAGAGACGATACAGAAAGGGGGACGCGTGGGTGCGGTCGAAAAAAAGGGTTTTGGAGCGGCGACGGGGTCGCGTGCGCAGGCCGAGGGACACGCTCTGCACCCCTGGGGACGGCGAGGGCTTCACCGCGGCGACGGGGTCGCGTGCGCAGGCCGAGGGACACGCTCTGCACCCCTGGGGACGGCGAGGGCTTCGCCGCGGCGACGGGGTCGCGTGCGCAGGCCGAGGGACACGCTCTGCACCCCTGGGGACGGCGAGGGCTTCGCCGCGGCGATAGGCCTGCGCAAGCTTCCGGGACGGAGCGCGAAGCGACGGGGCGCGGTCGGCGGGCGGGGGGTCGGCAAGCCGTCCCCCCCCCCTCCTCGCCGACCGCCCCCCGTTCCCCGCCTTCACCGTCCCATCTCTCCGCTGCGCCGGAGCGGCGGATGCTCGAGGCGCCACGTGGCGCCCTGCGAGCGTCGCAGGCCGGCTCCCGGCCTGCGGGGCGAGAGGCGCCCCGGCCCGTCCGCGTCGCCCGCAGACCCCGCCTCCTCCCGGTCGGCGCCGCGGCGCGGAAAGGGCGCGGAGACGGACTGGCCCCGCACAAAGGCGAACGAAATGATGCCGAGGTCCTCGCCGGCCGACCAGGGCCAGCTCGAGGGCTGGGGAGGCGTCGGCGAGGGCGAGGGCGAGGGCGAGGCCCGCGCGAACGCCGGCGACGACGCGCGCATCGCCAGCGGCGGGGAGGCGACCGCGGGCGAGGGCGGCTCGGACTTGGCGCGCGGGTGCCGCGCGGGGGAGCCCGGGGAGGGCGCGTCGGCGGCCGCGGCGGCCGCAAAGCCCAGGGCAAAGGGGTCGGACGGCGACGGCCCGTCGGCGCGCAGGGCGTCGTCGAGCGACCGCTTTGTGGGCGACAGAGGGGCCCGGGCGCGCCCGACGCCGAGGCCCTGGGCGCTCTCGCTGCGGCGCGAGAGCGCGACCGCCGCCGCGCTCGGGGCGAGCGGGCCGCCAAAGGAGGCGTCCGAGCCGCGCGGGCCGGGGGCCTCTGCGCGGTCGAAGAGCCCGCCGTCGACGCCCTCGTCGTCGCGCTCGGACCGCACCGAGGGCGTCTGCGGCAGCGCGACGGACGGCAGCGGCGTCAGCGACGGCGACCCGGGCAGCGCCGGCGTCGGGGGGGGAGCGAACAGGGGGAGAGCGCACAGCGAAGGCTCGGGCTCGACGGCGAACGCGGACTGCGAAGGAAAAGAAGAGTTGGCGATCCCAAAGGCCGACGACGAGGACAGGCGGGCATCTGCGGCCCCAAAGACCGAGGAGGAGCGCAGGGGAGCCTGTGCGCCCCCAAAGGCGGACGCCGAGGGGGGGGGCGCAGCGTCGGGGCCGAGCGCGGACTGGGAGGAAAGGGCCGCGCCGAGGCCGGCGACGTCGGGAGCCACCAGCGCGTCGAAAGAGATCGTTCCTGACGACAGCGACGAGAGCGCGAGGCCGGACGAGGCGGCAGGAAGAAAGGGCGGCAAGGCCAGGGGCGGGGACGCCGGCCGGGCCCGGGCCGAGGAAAAGGCGGGCGACGGGGGCGGCGACCGCAGTCCGGCCGGGCCGACGGCGCCGGCGAGGCGCGAGGCGCGCTGCGGCGCCTGGGCCGACGGCCGGCCGTCCGAGGAGGGCGCCGGAGACGGCGGCACGGAGGAGGGAACGCCGGGCGGAAGCGTCGGCGAGGAGGCGCCGCTGGCGCCCGCCCCGCCGCCGCCCTCGCCGCCCTCGCTTCCGCCTCCGCTGACCCACCCGCTCTCGCCGAGGCTGCGGCGCTTGACCCGCCACGCCGCGTCGTTGCCGCGGCCCAGGCGCTCGGGCTCGGCTGCGTCGTCGCCCCGCCCCGTCGAGGGTCCCTCGACGGAGCAGGCGCCCGCCCGAGCGAACGGAGCGTCCACGAACGCGCTCGGCCCCGCCAGAGCGGTCGGGGCGCCAAGGCCCGCGTCCGCCCCCGCCAGAGCGGTCGGGGCGCCAAGGCCCGCGTCCGCCCCCGCCAGAGCGGTCGGGGCGCCAAGGCCCGCGTCCGCCCCCGCCAGAGCGGTCGGGGCGCCAAGGCCCGCGTCCGTTCTCGCCTCGGCTTCGCCCGCGCGGCCGTCCAGCCTCGCCCACGAGCCCGCCGAGACGGTCGAGTCCCTCCGGACCCAGGACGTCCGCGCGGGCTTTGGCGTCGCGTCGCGTCGTCCGCCGCCCGAAAAGGCGCGTCGAAAGCCGCCGGGCTGGGAGCCGCCCCCGTCCGCGCTCGCAGCGCTCGCGCCCCAGAGCGCCGCCCAACCCTCGCCGTCGCCCATGGCGCCGGCCCAGGCCTCGACGCCGAGGGCCAGTCGCTTGACGCTCCACTCGGCGCCCCACGACCCCTCGAGCGCCGACCGCTTCGAGCCCACGGACGAGCGGCGCGGGAGCGGCGAGCCGGCCGAGGGCGAGGGGGGCGACGGGTGCGCGGGGCCGGGCGCGCACGGGATCGGAGCCGAGGGCGCGCCGTCGGGCGCCGGCGCCGCGGAGAGAGCCGTCGGAGCGCCTGCCAGGAACGTCGCGGCGCGCTCGGCCGCGGGCGAGGGCGCGGGCGACGCCGGGGACGCGCCGGTCGGCGCGCAGGCCCCCCGCGCGAGGTCGAGCTCGCCCGGCGCCGCGGCGAGCGCGGGCGTCGAGGTCGAGGGGTTCAGCCGCGCGCCGCTCTGGGAGCCCGAGATCGAGGACAACGAGCGCGACTGCGAGTCGGCGTTTCCGAACGAGCGGTGCATCGGCGAGGGCGCGGCGTGCGTGGGCGTCGCGATGCCGGTCGACGACGACGGCTGGCCGCTCAGCGCAGAGTCGACCGAGGGCGCGTCGAGGGCGCGCAGCCCGAGCTGCGAGGCGAGAGGCGAGTCGTCCGTCCCCGAGGAGGGGAGCTCGGGGACGGACGCGGAGTTTGCGCCGGAAAAGGGAAACGCCGAGGCGCAGCCCCTGCCGGGCGGGCAGAGCGCCGCGCGGTCCGCGAGCGGGTCGGCGCGCTCGCTGAGCGCCGAGGTCGACGCGTAGTGCGGATCGCGCGAGACCGAGTCCCGCCGCACGCCGAGGCTCGACAGCCACCCCGGACGCGAGGCGCGCAGCGGCGAGCAGGCGAGCGCGTCGGCCGCGCCGCCCCCTCCGCGCGCCGCCGGGCCGTCGGCGCTCGCGCCGCTGCGCTCGGGCAGGAGCCCGGAGCACATGCTCTCGGCCTCCTTGAGCGAGAGGTGCGACACCGACGACCGCGCGCCGGGCGAGGGCGGCGGCGAGGGCGCCACGCCCCGGCCCCCTCCGCGCGGCCGCAGAGAGGAGACCTCGACGGCCGCCTCGCGGCTGCACGAGCGCCTGCGCGTCCCCCCCTCGGCCGCCGCGCCGCCGCGCTGCGCAAAGGGAGAGGCCGGGAGGACCGGAGACGGGCTCTGCGCGCCGCCGCTGGAGGGCGAGAGGCGCGAGGGCGCCGTCGCCAAGCCGACCACGGCGAGCGCCCCGGCCCGCGCCGTGAGCGCCTCGCGGCGGCCCGCCAGCGCCGAGGGGGACGCAAACGTCGCCAGGGGCGCGAGGCCCTGCGCCTCCCGCAGGAGCGGCAGGGACAGCATGGGCAGGCGAGAGAACGGTGGGACCGAGGCCGTCCCGGGCGGGGTCGGCGAGCGCGCGGCCGCGGGGAGGCGCGGGGAGGACGCGAGCGAGATGGACGCCGAGGGGTCGTCGAGCGACGAGTCGGACGAGGGCGACGCCAGGCCGGGCACGGGGCGCTGCCGGGGAGCGCGGCGGCCGACGGGCTCGGGCGAGGCGCCCAGGGGCGTCGGGAGGAGCGCCGGGGGCGCGGGCGAGGCCGTGGCGCGCAGGGAGATGCCGGAAGGGTGCTTGGCCGCGTCGCGCCTCCCGGCGCGCCCTCCGCCCTCCGCGTCCTCCCCGCCCTCGGCCCCCTCCCGCCGCCCCTCCGGGGCCGCGCCCTCCGCCTCAGCGCCGCGATCGGGCCAGATCACCCTCCGCGCCTCTCCAGCGAGGAGGCCGCCCGGCCAGGTCACCCCCCTCGCACCGTCCCGTGCGCCAGCGCCCGCCGCTCCCGAGGCCTGTGCGCTCGCCCACCCGCGCGATCCGCGGCCCGCTCGAGGGTCCGCGTCCGCGCCGTCGCGCCAAGAGTCCTCCAGCGCGTCTCGTGCCACGCTTCCGTCGCGCCAGCCGGCGCGGCTCTCGGAGCGGCGCGCGGCGCTTCCCGGCGGGTGCCCCCGCGTCAGGGGTCCAACGTCAGGGTCGCCCGCGCGCCGGACGGGCTCGGGGCGCTCCGGATCTCGCTCAGCGCGGCCCGGGGAGCCGGGCGCCGCCCGCGACGCATCGACGGGCTTGCCCCGGTCCGAGAGCTCCCGATACCCGTCCTCGGCGCGCCGCTCGCGCGGCGTGGCCCCGAGGCGCGCGGAATGCAGCTCGCGACGTGGCGCGGGCCTGGACGGCGGAGCGGGGCTCCCTCCGGCGCGCGGCTCGGCGAGGTGGTCAGCTGCGGGCCGCGGCGTCGCCGGCGAAGACTCGAGGCTGTCGGCGGACGCCGCGGCGGGAACCGAACGCCCCGGGACGGTTCCTGCGTCCGCCGCGGACGTCTTCAAATCGGCACCCGCCGCGCTGGGAGCCACGCAGCCCCGCGGCAGGCCGCGCCGCGGGGCCGAGCAGGCGACGCGCAGGTCGCCCCGGGACCCCGCGACGCGCGGCGCGGTAGCTCCGAGCTCGGAGCCCTCTTCGCGCGCGCGCGCCGCGAAGACGTCTCGGGACGACGGCAAGGCCGTCGACATGTCGTCCAGCGGCACCGCAGGCCCGCGCGGCGAGAACGCCGCCCGCGCGTCGTTCCGGACGTCGCGGGGGGGCCCTGGCGCCGCGCGGGGGTCGCGCATTCCGGAACGGACCTGCGACGCTGCGGCGCGTTAAAAGCGCCTCCACCGCTCCCCCGACGGAAGCGACATTTGGAGATCTGCGGAGGCCGCCTCGCCGCGGCGGTGCATTCGACGTCGCGCTCTGCCCCTCCCCTCGCGCGCGCTGCCGTGCGAGCCACGTCGGCTGCCGAGCTGGCGGCCGACGGCCGGGGCGCGCGCAAAGGGGACCCGCGCGAGAGGGGGGCGGCGGGTTTGGGGGCCTCGCGCGCGGCGCGCCGCGCGCGCCCCGCGCGGGGTACGGCGCACGATGCGCCTTGGCGGCCTTCAAAAACGCGGTCCGCGCGTCCTGCGGAGCTTCGCGTCGCGAGCGGGGCGCCCCCTCGCCGGGTCGCTCCGACGCGACGGAAACGCCCTCGCCCTTCCCGCGTGCCAACGCGGACGCCGCGCGGGAGGGGGGCCTTCTGCCCACGCGGCTGCGCCGTCGGATCGCCGCCCGATGGCCGCAAAATGCCAGGTTCCGGGTGTTGCAGCAACCCGAGATTGTCCGCGGCGAATTGGAGAGTCGCGGTGGAGCCTGTCGGCGCGCGCCGGCGCCGCGCGGCGCGGGTGGCGGCGACCCGAGATGCCGAAGCCTCTGGTGATGCCCCGAGAGGGTGACGCACGCCCCCGCCGGCAGTGACGCGCGTTGGGTGGCGCGAGGGACCGCACGTTCGCAGCGAATGACGCAACCTGGAGCGTCGGCGCGCGTCGCAGGGCGACCTTGCACGTTCGTGGGACGAACGAGTCGGGTTCCTGCGTCGCGGGGCGCGAATCGAGGATGGCGCGCGCGGGGGTGCGGCGAAAAATCCCCCTCTTGCCCCCCTACCTCCCCCGCCACCCCCCGACGCGGCGGGCTCCGGACGCCCACATTCCTCGCCGCCCGGCGCCGTCGGCCAGACCCGACGCCACCGTGGCTCGCGGTCCCTTTTTTCGCGAGAGCCGCATCTCTGGGCCCACGTTCGAGCACCGAGAGGCATGCGACGCAGACGGACGCGGGTCGCCGCTCGCGCCGGCGTGCGGTTGCGCCGGCGGGCGAAGGAGGGGGGGGAGCGGCGACGCGGCGATCGCGCGTCGAGGCAGGCGCCGCGCGGAAGGACGGGGTAGCGTTGGGTCGACGCGAGGCGACGAGGGACGGTGGGGCGGCTCTTCTTCCGGCGCCGGTCTGGCGGTGCCTGGAGCCGCGGGAGCAGCCTGCAGGGTGCTGGGGGAATCTCGACGCGGCCGGCGCGATCGAGAACGGGCGGAGCGCGACGAACGCACGAGGCTTCGACGCCTCTCCGCGCTCGCCTTCGTCGCCCATCCTCCGCGCCCCCCGGGTCGCGTGGGCGTGCGTTCGAACGTCCGACTGCTCGGTTTCCCGTCGCAACCCGGCAGAGCGCAAGGGGCGGAGAGAGACGTCGAGGCGTGCGGACCTCGCCGTCCCGCTCCTCTCTCTCTCTCTCTCTCTCTCTCTCTCTCTCTCTCTCTGCGGCCGCTGTCCCTTCTCCTTCTCTGCCTCTCTCCTTCGCGTCCGGGCGCGCGCGTTTCGACTTGCGATCGTTTGCTTACACGGCAGGGCCGTCGGATGATGCGGCCGAACTGGATCCCTCGTCGGCGTCCCTCGCCGAGCGTCAATCCCTCCGCGCCCCCTCTCCCCCCTCCCTTTCCTTCCTTCCGCGCGCGCGCGTTTTCCGCTCGTTTCGGGCGGGCGCGACCGGGGATTTGCCGCTCCCTCTCGCGCGCCGCCGGGTCTTCGATCCCCCTCCGCCTTCCCCACCGGTTCCCTCGCCTGCGGCGGTCGTCAGACGTCGACCCAGAGCGCGACGGATCCGTCGCCTCCTCCGGTGGCCATCCACGGGAGTCTCGGGTGGAACCCGACGGCGAAGGCTCCGCGGTGGTTGTTGGACGGGTGTGCGTCGATGAGCTTGAGCGGGACGATGACGGGGTCGACGGCGAGGTCGTCCGAGACGGCGGCGTGCATGACGTGCACCGACCCGTCGTCGGCGGCCGAGGCGGCGAGCGGGCGCGTCGGGTGCAGCGAGACGGCGCGCACGCCGCCGCGCTGGGCGCGGAAGGTGCGGAAGGGTCGCGAGCCCGAGTCGAGGTCCCACCACGAGAAGCGCCCGTCGTCGCGGCCCGCGACGACGTGGTCGCCAGAGGGGTGCACGACTGCGCAGGCGAGGCGCCCGGCGCCTCCGCCCAGGCGCTTGGCGAGCGCGCGGCGCTTGAGGTCGTAGATGCGCACCTGCTGCTCGGTGGTGACGAACAGGAACGGGCGCTGCGGGTGGAAGGCCACGTCCACGGGCCGCCCGCCGCGCAGCTTGCGCAGCGGCGCCTGCGAGACGCCCTTGCTGAGCGCGTGCACCAGCACGCCCCGCGTGAGCGCCGAGGGGGAGACGGTCGACAGGTAGTCGCCGCGCGCGTGCCACGCGACGGCCGTCACCGCGCCGCGCGCGGGGATGCGCAGCGAGCCCACGCCGTCGGGGGGCAGCGGGAAGGCCGAGCCCGGCGAGGTCGCCGAGGTCGAGGCGGCGCCCGCCTCGGCCGCCTCGCCCAGCGCGCGCTTGCGGCCGACTTGCTCCGCGGCCGCGAGCCGGCCGGCGACGGCGACGTCGCCGGCGGCCAGCGGCGCTCCCTCGGCGCCGTCGGCGCCAAACCCGGGCGCGTCCACGGACGACCAGGGCGGCAGCGCCGAGTTGTCGAGCAGCGAGCCGCCCGCGGCCGCGGCGGCCTTGTCGCCCGCCGAGGGCGCGAGCAGGTCGGCGGCCTTTTTGCCGAGCGCCTTGGCGGCCGCGTCGGGCGCGAGCTGCTGCTCGCCGGCGCCGCGCTCGGCCAGCTTGGAGGCGACCAGCGCGCGCGCCAGCAGCGCGCGCGCGGCGCGCAGGCCCGCGCCCTGCGCGTCGCCGAGCGCCGAGACGGCGAACAGGTCGACGCCCGCGCCGCTGGCGACGGCCAGCACGCGCGGGACGGGCGCGAGCGGGTAGGCGGCGGCTCTCGGGACCGCGGGGCCTCCCGCGGCGTCCGTCTCGTCGCCCCACCAGGTCTGGCCCGGGACGCCGAGCGTCTTGGCGGCGGCGCCGAGGGCCTCGGGGCGCCACGCGAGCGCGAGGCCCGGCTTGCCGCAGGTGAGCGCAAAGGCCTCGAGGCAGCGGCCGGTGAGCGCGTCCCAGACGCGCGCGGTGCCGTCGTCGCCGGTGGTGGCCAGGAGGCGTCCGCGGGGGTCGAAGGCCGCGGCGCGCACGGCGCCGCGGTGTCCCGCGAAGCGGAGCGCGAGGCGGCGCGGGTAGGGCCCCAGCGTCTCGCGCGGCGGCAGCGGTGGCGCGAGCGAGGCCGGGTCCGAGACGTGCAGCCTCGTGACCTTGGCTCGCGGCGCGAGGTAGAGGTCGAGCAGGCGCTCGAAGCGCTCCTGCACAAAGTTGGGGTAGGCGGGCACGAGCCGCAGGGCCGTGGCGCGGGGCTTGCGTCCGTCCGCGGGCTGCTGCTCGTCGGCGCGCTCCCCCTTGTCGTCCTCGTCGCCGTCTTCGTCGTCCTCTCCCTCCTTGGCCTCGTCTCCCTCCTCGTCCTTGTCCGCCTGCAGGTACTCGATGGGCGGGTTGTACGACTCGGCGTGTCCCGGGAGCGGGAGCCTCGGGGCGGGCATGTACGACAGCCCCGCGGCGGTGCGTCTGCGGGCCGCCTCGGCGCCCTCGCCCTCGTCGTCGGCGTCGCCCCAGACCTCGACGGGCTCGTCCTCCTCCCTGCGTCGCCGCTCGGCCTCTGCTTCGCGCTGCGCGAGCGTGGGGATGATCCCGCGCCGGATCCCGCGTCGCAGGCGCAGGATGGCGCGCTCCTCCCACTTGGAGGGCTGGAAGCGGCGCTTGGGCTCTGGCGCGGCCGTGAGGGGCATGCGCATGGTGTGGCGCGTGAACCAGTCGTTCTCCTCGGGGAAGGGGTCGACGTCTGCCTGCGGGAACTGGCCCTTGTGCATGCGCCAGAGGATCTTGGCGTCCTCCTTGGAGATGGTCACCTCGCGGTCGTTCTTCTCGTCGAAGACCGTGCGCCACGCGGCCGGGTCGTCGCGGCGCCGCAGCAGGCGCTCCAGCCGGTCCGCGCGGCCCTGCCGCACGATCGGACGCCCGTCGATGTCGTAGCCAACGTGGTCCTCGTCCTTGTACCACGCCAGAGGGACGTCGCCGATGCGGTTCGGCTCGTCCTCCTCGGACGAGTCGCTCGCCTCATCCGACGAGCCACGGGGGACGTACGGCTCGAACGACGACCCGGACGCGTCAGATGCGTCCGAAGCGTCCGACGACGCGCCGGTCGCAAACTCGGACGCAGACGCGCCCGCAGAGCTCGCCGCGCTCGACCCGGGACCCGCAAGCACCGAAGCCCGGGGCGACGACGCCGAAGAGGCGCCGCCCCGCGCCGCGGCCTTGGCGCCGCCAGCCGAGCCGTCCCGCGCCGCGGCCTTGGCGCCGCCGGCCGAGCCGTCCCGCGCCGCGGCCTTGGCGCCGGTCTCCTTGCCCTTGCCCTTGCGCTCGGCTGCCCCCGCGACGGCCTCCTCGTCGCTCTCGCTGACGCTGTCGTCAGTCTCACCCTCTTCCTCCTCATAGTCGCTGACGACGGGAGACTCGTCAGAGTCAGAGTCGGGCACAAAGCCCACGCTCCGAACCTTGCCCGAAGAAGCGACCTTCTTCTCGCCAGAGGAACCCGTCTCGTCCCCCTCGCCGTCCTCACCGTCCTCCTCCTCCTCCTCGTCGCTCTCGTCGGTGCCCCAGCCGCCGTTCTCCTCCTCCTCCTCCTCCTCCTCCTCGCTGCCCTCCTCTTCGCTCTCGTCGCTCACGACGGGGCTGCCCCAGCCGCCGTTCTCCTCCTCGTCGTCGGTCGTGGCGACCGCGGGCGCGGCGTCGACGGCCTTGCCGTTCGCCTTGCCGCCCGCCTTGCCGCGGCCGGAGCGCGCCGCGACGGCGCGCTCCTCCTGCTCCTCATCGCGCTCCTCCGGAGCCTCGGCGGGGGTCCGCTTCCCCGCCTCGGAGGCGCGTCCCTTTTTGGCCATCGCGCGCGCCGATTGCCGGGCAGACCGCGGCCAGCGCCGGGATTGAGAGACGCCCTCGGGCGCGGAAAAAACGCGTCACGCGCGGAAGACGCGGCGCAGACGCGAGGAAGAGACGCCGAGCTCGAGTCGCGCGCGCGGGCGGGGCTCGCCGAGCATGCGCCGAGGCGCGCGGAGAGGGACGCGGGACGACCTCACGGGACGCGCGGCCGATGCGACGCAGGCCACTCGAGGCGGCAATGGACCGACGCGCGGCGCGCCGCGAGACAGACCCTCCGCTCGAGCCGACGGCCGCCGCGCGTCGGCGCCCGGCACGGCGCGCGCGGGGAGGCCGGGACGCATGCGCGCGCGCCCAGAGGCGCAGGCGGGGAGCGGGGCGGGGAGAGGAGGAGGGCTGAGGAAGAGGGAGGGAGGAGGGAGAAGGGGATGCAAGGAGAGCGGGGGGAGAG
>PGFX01004051.1:0-10047 GCA_003612995.1 Prototheca bovis | reverse complement strand
GAGCCCTCGAAGACGGGGGGCGGAGAAGGGGGGGAGGGGCTGCCGAGGGCGAGCGAATCGGCGGGGGAGCGCGGCGCCCGGCGTTGCGCGCTCGCGCGACTGGCAGCGGCCGGCGTCGCGCACGACAAGGCGAGAGCGGATCGCCGGGCGCTCCGAACGCGCGCCCCGGTGGCGGGTTGGACGACGAAGATTGGGGCGCCGGCCGCGTCGGGCGGGCGGTGGGGCGCGGAGCGGGCAGAGGCCGCGGCGTCAGAGGCGTGCGGTGGCGGGGCGGGTTGCCCCGCTCGAAACGAAAAAAACACGCGGCCCGCTCCCGGGCGCCCGGGCGTCACCGACGGGGTCCACCGCCCGGTCGAAGGAACGCAGCCCGTCCTGGACAGGTTGGGATTTGGGCCGCGGACGCCGGTGCGGCGAGCGCGCGACTCGGCGCGGCGCGCGGCGGGGGAGCGAGCCAAGTGACTGGGCCGGAGCGTCTCCCGCGTCGCGGTTCCGCGCCAGCGCCCGCCGCCCCGCCCCCTCCCCCTCTCCGCCTCCCTCCCGCTCTCCCCCCCTCTCCCCGGTCCCGCCGCTGCCCCGCTCTCCCCTCCCCCCCCTCTCCGCCTCCCTCCCGCTCTCGCCCCCTCTCCCGCCCCGCTCTCCCCCCTCCTCCCCCGTCCCGCCGCTGCCCCGCTCGGCGCGCCGCCAGCTGGCGCGCGCCTGCCCCTGTCGCGCGGCTCCAATTGGCCCCCGACGCTTCCGCGTGCGGCCCTGCGCGGCTCTCGTCGCGGCGTCGACCTCTGCCGCATCGCGCCCCCTCCCCCGTCGCGCGTGCGCCGCTCGCCGCCCCGAGGCGGCCTCGCGCGCGCGCTCGAACGGCGCGCCGCACCGCCGATGTCGCGTCGCCGCTCGGATCTGGCCCACTGACCTGACGCATCGATCGCCTCGGCGGCGCTTGCCGCCGCGATCCGCGCATCCATGGCGCCCGGCGGGCGCCCCGAGCGCGACTCGTCGTCGCGCGAGGGCGCCACCCCCCTCGGCCGGGGCCGCCTGACGCCCCCCGGCGCCGGCGGCGCCGGCGCCGCGCCAAAGCCCCGCGCCTTTCCAAACCTGCTCGCGCCGCGCGGCGTCGTGACCGGCTCGCAGGGCGGCCCCAGAGACGCTCGACGCGACGCCGGGGCTCGGGGATCGGTGACAGCCGGGGGCGCGGGCGGCGGACGGGGCGGGCTCGGCGCAGGCGCCGGCGTCGGCGCCGACCACGCGGCGCTCGGCTCGTGGGCGTCCGCGCCCAAGGGCGCGGCGACCGCTCCGGCCGTGCGCCCGTTTCCGTCCCTCTCGACGTCGACCGGCGGATCCGCGCCGCGCCCCTTTCCCGGGGCGGGGATGCGCCCCTTTCCCGGCGCCGGCATGGGCGTGGCCAAGGCTGGCGCCGGCGGCGCCGGCGCAGGCGCCGGCGTCGCGGTCGGCGGCGCCGGCGGGCGCGGAGGCGCAGGTCTGGCGAGCGGCGTTCCGTCCGGCGGCGGTTCCCTGGCGGCCGCGTCGGGCGCGGGCCGCGCGTCGTCGGGCGCGGCGCCCTACGCCCCCGCTTCGTCCGCCTACGCCTCCGCCTCTTCGCTGTTGCCGGCACCTTCGAACGCGTCGTCTCGCGCGACGTCTCGCCCGTTCCCGTCGCACGCCTACCCGTCTCTGTCCCCCTCACCCGTTTCGTCTCCGTCGTCGCTGCCCACGACGCCTTCGTCATCGATCGCGGCGCTCAAGCTGCACCGCTTCCCGCTGCTGGACGCGGACGCGGACGTGCGCCACTCGCCGACGGTCGAGGATGGCGCATCCGAGGCGGACGAGCGGGCGGTCCGTCGCGCGGCGTGCCGTCACGTGCTGGGCACGGCGCGCGCGTTTCGGCTGAGCATCGCGACGGGCGTCTCTGGTCTGCTGCTCTTCCTGCGGTATTTTTCGCGCCGCTCCATGCGCCGCACCTCGGCCTTCCCCATGGCCGTGGCGGCGCTCTTCCTGGCCGGCAAGGCGCGCGACGAGCCGCGGCCGCACGCGGCGCTGGCGGCAGAGCTGCTCAAGCGGTGGTACGGCCGCGAGGCGGGCCGGGCGCGGCTACTGGACGAGGCGTTCCAAAAGGTGCTGTACTCGCGCGTGCTCGAGGCCGAGGCAGCGCTGCTGCTGGCGCTCGGATTCGACCTCGAGCTGGACGTGCCGCACGAGCACGTGGCCGCGCTCGTCGAGGAGATCCGCAAGCCCGCGCTCGCCCGCGCCGAGGCCGCCGATCGCGACGCGGCCGTGCGCAGGCTCCAGCGCGGCGACGGCCCCGAGGGCGTTCCCCGCGGATCCGCCAAGCCGCTCGTTCTCGACGCCTGCACGGCGCTGCAGCAGACGGCCATCAACGTCTGCAACGACGTCGCGCGGCGCGACCCCACAGCGCTGCTCGAGGTCGAGCCCAAGGCGCTCGCCGTGGCCGTCGTGCTCTTCGCCCTCGACGCCGAGTCGCAGGCCGCGAGGAGCGCCGGCGCAGGCGCCGGCGCCGAGTCCGCCGGTGCCGACGCGGGCGAGGCGGACGCATGGGGGGACGAGGGAGCCGCCGCCGCCGCGGGCGGCGCGTCGCCGAGCCGCGTCCGCGGGCAGCGGGCCCTCGCTACGCCTCCAAGGGGCCCCCGCGGGCCGCAGGCCTCTTCCAAAGGCGCCCACGGGGCGAAGCCTTCCTCTCCCGCGCCCATCTCGCCGCTCGCGCCGCTCCCGCTGCGCCTCCCGGATCGGGCCCCGGGCGCCGAGCCATGGCACGTGGCCGCGGGGCTGCCCGAGCGACTGCGAGTGCCGCTCCTAGAGCGGCTCGAGGCGCTCTACTCGCCGCAGGCGCTCGCAGAGGCCGCCGCCGCCGAGACGGAGCAGCCTCGCGAGCTCGCCGACGGCGGTGGGCCCGGCCCGGCGCCCAGGGGCGAGCGCGATCTCGCCGAACGGGCGCGCCTTCGCGCGCAGCTCGAGCGCGAGGCCAGGGAGGCCGAGGGCGCGGGCAGCGCCGTCGGGGCGCGCGGCGAGGTCAAGGGCGCGCTCGACGGGAGTCCGGGTCCGCGTCCCGCCGCATCCGGCCGCCAAGGCGCCTGGAGCGAGGCCTCGACGCGGGACTGGGCCGCGGCCGGACGCCCGCCGAGTGGCCCCACGTCGTCGGGAGCCTCGGTGCCCCTTGGCGCGCGCGCGAACGCGCAGCCGTTGCCGCACCGCTCCGCCACCGCCACGCCGCTGGTGCCCTCGGCCGGCTCGGCGGCCACGCTCGCCTACGGCTCGCGGCCGCCTCCCTCGATCCCGGCCGCCTCAGGGTCGCTGCAGACCTCCTCGGGCTCGCTGCTGTCGGGCATGGACGCGAGGGCGGGAGGGGCGGGGCGGGCCACTGCCGTGCTCTCGGAGCTCGAGGCCGGGCTGGACGACGATGATGACGACGACAACGGACGGCATTACGGGGGAGGAGGCAGGGGCCCCGTCGGCACCCAACCTCGAGGCCCCCAGGGGGGGCGACCGGGGCCGCAAGGCGGGCACTACGGCGCGCAAGCGATGCACGCGCAGCCGCAGCGCGGGCCGGCGGCGGTGTCTGCGCCGTTCGCCCCGCACCAGCAGGCGCCGGGGCCGCAGGGGCCCGGTTTTGCGCTCGCGGCGCCGCAGCTGCAGCGGCACGCCCCGTACCAGCTGGCATCTGGTCGACAGCCGTACCATTCGCACGTGGCGCAGGAAGCCACGCCGGCGTCTGCTTCGCAGCAGCCCCGCGCGCCGCTCTACCCTGCCCGTACGCCGCCGGCCTCGTACGGCGGCCCCCCGCAGCACCAGGCGGCGGGCTTTGGCACCGCCCCGCCGCTGCCCGCGGCTGCCCCGCCGCTGCCCGCGGAGATAGCGCCGCCGCTTCCCGCGGGAGCCCCGCCGCTGCCGACCGAGGCGGTGCCACCTCTCCCGCCCTCTGCGCCCGTCGCTCCGCCGCTCCCGGCGTCCTCGCCGCCCCCGCTGCCGCCGGGCGCGCCCCCGCTGCCCTCTGCGCCCCCGCCACCTCCGCCGCCGCCCCCACCGCCGCCGCCGCCGCCGCCCTCTCTGCCAGAAAGGTCGAACGAGAGCGATTCGTTCTTCGCCGCGCTGGAGGCGTCCGGCGACGGACCGGCGGGCGAGGGTCGTGACGCGGACCGCGCAGGGGCGCGAGGCGAGGACGAGCCGACGAGCCCCGGCGGCGGGCACAGCGGCCGCAGCAAGACGGAGCGTCTCGAGGCCTGGCGCCGGGCGATGGAGGAGAAGAAGAAGAAGAAGAAGGGGCACGCCCAGGGCAACGGCGGCGCTGAGAAGCGGCCCCGGGAGGAGGGCGCGGACGAGGGCGCGAAGAGGGCCCGGGAGGGACGCGGGGGCACCGGGTCCGAGGCCTGCCGCTCCTGGACCGACTCGCCGCGGGAGCGCGCGGCCGTCCAGCCTTTGGCTTCCTCGCCGACGCCACGATCCGCGGCCGGCTCGCTGGATCCGGACGCGCTCCCGTCGCCCTTCAAGCGCAGCGGCGCGAGGACGGGCGAGAGGGATGGGCCTTCCCCCCTTTCCAGAGGCGGTGAGGGGGATCGCCGGGAGCGGGACGCGGGGCGCTCGCGGTACCGCGACGACGACGACGACGACGCCAGGGATGACCGGAGGTGGCGCGAGAGGGACGCGGAGAGGCGGGACCGGAGAGGTGGAAGCGTCGGTAGCGAGAGGGACTCACGAGGATCGCGTGAGGGCCGCGAGAGGGATTCGCGAGGATCGCGAGACGATCGCGAGAGGAGACGCGAGGGCGCGAGAGACTCGCGGGACGGCCGCAATTCGCCGTCGCCGCGCTCCCACCGTCCGTCCTCGCTTGCGCCCTGGGGGGAGCGGCCGCTCGACGACCGCTCCCCCGACCGCGCCCGTGCCCGGTCGCCCGACCGGGCGAGACGCCCCGGCTCCGACCGCCCCGGCTCCGACGGCTCCGACCGCCCCGGACGGAACGGCCGCTTCGGGCGGGACGACCGCTCTCCCGTGAGGCGCGGCTCACCGGCATCGGTGCCGCCGGCGAAACGACACCGATCCCCGACCGGCGGAGCGTGATGCGTCGGCGTCCGGACGACGTTTTCCGAACAAAGCGCTCCCGTGTGCCGCTTGCCGCGGCGCGGGCCTTCCCCGTCCCTTGCATTGCGCAGCCGTCGCGCGCCTGCCTTCGCTTTGTCCCCTGGCGCCATCCTTTGGGTTCTTCTCCGTCTCTATCGCACGCTCCCGTCTCCCCGCTCTTCTCCACGCACGTCGTCCTCCTCCCTTTTCCTCGCACCCTCGACTGTAGTCTCTTTGCACCCACCCAAGCGGCAAGCCATCCTCTTCTTTTTCCCCACCTTTTCTCTCTCTCTCTCTCCATCTCTCCGCCCCTCTCTTGTTTTCTCTTGCCGCGACCGCTCGGCTCCGCAGCCGCGTGCCCGCCCCCAGCCTTGTTGCGCTCCCGAATTCACCAGCGCGTCGGTCCTCGTCCCCCCCCCCCCTTTTTCGCGCGGTCTCCGTCTCGTTCTCTCGGCTCCTCCTTGCACGTACGCGGTTTTCGTGCCCTTCCTTTTGCCGCGCGACGTTCGCGACTCTCCGCCGTGAACGATGGCCCGTCGAGCTTCGAGCCCGCGCCCCCTTCTTTTCTCTCCTTCCTTTCCGGGGCTTTCATGCATCTTTCTCCTCCCCCCTCCCCGTCCACCTTCCTCGGTCCCCGTCGCCGCGCCTCCCGCTTTCCCAAAGAATCTCCGTTTTCGCTTCCTTTCCGCTCGCCTCTCCTTTCTTCGCCCGCCCTCCGCTCTTTGCCGCTTCCGTGTCGCTCCCCGCTTCCCCCCCACCGCCTTTACCCCCTTCATCGTCTTCCCACCACTCGCTCCCCCCACCCTCCTCTCCACTTTCTCCCCGTTCCCGACCGCGGCATCGTGTATTTCTTTCTTTGCGACGTGTAATCGACCACTGCACGCTAAGCGCGCTGGCTTTGGCTTGCGCGTCGTCACCGCTCCGTCTCGCCAGCGTGGCTTGCGCGTGGACGCGACCGGAACGCGGCAGAAAACTGGGAGCGTGGGGGTCTCCATGTGACGGAGAGAGAGAGAGAGAGAGAGGGGGGGGGGGGGAGATAGTCATTACGAGGCCCGTGGGTGAGCGATCGAGGGAAAAAAAGAGGGACAGGAGGGGGGGGAAGCGCCGCGTGAGGGGAGGAGAAGGTGAGAACGGGCCAGCGAAGCCACACACCTGTGCTGCTGCGACCGCTGGATCGTGCGGGCGTCGAGGACAGTGACGGCGAGGCGACGGTCGGATGGCCGAGGTCCGTCGCGGGCGAGCGTCGTGGGCAAAGGCGCAGAAGCGTGCGTTCGTGGCCGCGAGCGCGCACAGGGGAGAGCGGCGGGACGGCGTGACATGGAGAAGACGGTCCCAATGCGCCATCGCGAGCGTGGACGCCCAAAGTGCGGGACCAGTCACGGCGTGAGGGTCAAGCGAGGGGGGCGAGGATGAAAAGGAGGGGAAAGGTCGGACGAAAAATCGGGGGCACGGGCCGACGGGTGGGCGGGCAGAAGACTGAGCGGAGCGCGAGCCGGCGGGGGAGGCAGGGGGGGCGAAAGCGGGGTCGGGGAAGGTGCAAACGAAACCGGACGGTCGCAGAGGGGAAAGGAAGGAACGAGATCCGCAGCGTCGGAGAAAAGAAGGGTGGGGGGTAGAGAAAGTGCCGCATTGCGAAATGCTTGGAGTAGCGCCGCGGGCTTTGAGCGAAAAAAAAAAAAAACGGAAGAGCGATGGAGGGGAGAGTGGAATCGAATCGCAGCTCGGAGCTTGGGAACGAGGGGCAGTGTCGAGCGCGACGAGGGCGGCGGGGGCGTCCGAGCAAAAGCGGCAAAGGGGGCCACGAGGCGATGCGGAGAAAGGACGGGCGGAAGCACCGCGAACGAAGAGGAAAAAGGTTGCGAAAGGGGGGGGCTGGAAAGGCGAGACGGCTTGCGAAGAAGCGGCGAGAGGGGGAGGAGGCGACGAGGGGGGGGCGGAGAGCGAGAGAGGGGAGGAGAATCGGCGATGCATTCGTGCCGCTTCCTTGATGCCATCTCGCGCGTCCCTTTGCTACACCCTTTGTTCCGCTTGCGTCCATCGCTTCGCGGCCTCGTTGCCTCTTTCCCCCTCGAGTCGTCTCACCTGCTCTCCTTTCCCCTTCCTTGTTCCTCCCCGCCCGCCCACTTTCCTTTACCATTCCCCTCGCGGGCCTTTTTCGCCAGGATGTCCTCCAGGTGTCGTTCGGGCCAGGGGAGGTCGGCTTGGGCGACGCTGGCCCCTGCGCGGATGACGCGCAGGCGGTCGTCGAGGAGCGCCCGCACCGCCCGGACGTCGACCCTGACGTCGACCCTCGTGTGCGCCTCGACGCACTCTTCGGTGTCGCACTGCTTTCCGGTCCAGTTTCCAAACCTCCTGGCGTCTCTGGGGTCGAGATAGAGCCCCTTGCCAGGCCCCGCGAGGTCTCGCCACGCGTAGTGGTGGACGTCACCCATGCCCGAGGAGAGGTCTCGAAAGGTCTCGTCGAGCCTGCGCTCGAGCCAGTTGCGGTGCAGCAGCTCGAGCACGATGGAGCGCGGTCGCAGGAGAATGACGTTGGCCAGCGCGCTGGTGTGCACGCTGACGAGCAGCGAGGCCGAGGAGGCGAGGGCGACCTGCTCGGCCACGGGCGTGTCTTCGCTCCACTCGGCGACCGTCACGGGACCGTACTGGGCCAGCGCCGCCAGGAGGTCTGCCTCGTTGACCACCCGCCGATCCCGCGACTTGCGCAGGAACAGGATCGAGAGCGGCTCCACGGCCGCGGAGGGGCCACCGCCGCCCGCGCCGTCGGCGTGGACGCCGTAGCGCTCGTAGACGCTCCGCCTGAACGCGACCGCGTCGCCGTGGACGCGGGCGCGGTCGGGCCCGCCGAGGTCTTTGTCGCGCATCACGAGCGCGCGGTCGATGAGCAGCCACTCGCCCCGCCGCACGCCCTCGAGGCTCGCACCGATCTGCGTCCAGATGGAGGCTGCCTCGCGCTGCCAGACGACGGGAGGGAGGTCGTCGTTGGGGGACAGCCCGAGCGAGACGGCTAGCAACTCGCGCACCCAGGGGATGAGGTGCGCGCGCTTCAGGTTGAGCAACACGATCTGGTCCGGAGGGCCGTGCGACGGCAGCGGCGCGGAGGCGTTCGGGGCGGGCGCCACCAAGGAAGACCCGGCATCCAGCGCACCCCCCCGAGCCGCGGACGGGACGCCGTTGCCGTTCGCTTCCTCGCGCCCCCGAGCTGCGGATGAGAGATCGTCGCCTCGCGCCCCCTCGCCTCCCCAGGCTGCGGCCTGGGCCGCGGCGAGCCTCAGCTGGGAGAAGAGGGGCAGCAGCGCCTCGGCCCAGTGTCCGATGGCGGTCGGGTGAATAAAGTAGGCATAGTCGACGAACAGAGTCTCGCCGCGCAGTCGTTTGGCCTGCACACTGCGCGCAAACTCCTTGGCATCACGCACGTGCAGGACGTTGAGGTGGACGTTCTTGCCCAACGCCCACGGTTCGACGGGCTCGTCGCCGTCGACCAGCAGGTAGTACTTGCCGTCGTTGTACCACAGGCGCTCGTACACGCACGCCGTCGCCGAGCATGACACCTCGGTCCGGGGGCTGTCCGTCGAGCGGTTGCGCTCGATGGCCGGGACCGACCACGCCCGGGCCGAGCGGAGCGACGTCGACCACGCACCCGCGTGGGGGGCAGAGCCGGGCGGAGGAGCTTGCGAGGGAGACGGGGAAGAGGACAAAGTGGCGTGCGGATCGGAAGGAACCGGGGCCGACCCGCCGGGCCGCGCCGGGGCGGCGTCCGCAGACGGCAGGGGCGCCGGTGCAGGCGCCGCCTTTTCCTGCGCCGCCGCCTCGCCACCGCCGCGCTTCTCCCGCACCCCGCGGGCGCCGCCGGATTCGCGCCGCGCCTCTCCGCCTCCTGCTTCGACGGCGCCTGTACGTCCACCCTTCGTCCCGCCGTTCTCCTCTCCCCCATTCTTTTCCTCCTTGTTCTTCTTCCTCTTCTTCTTCTTCTTCTTCTTCTTCAAACCTCCGGCGCCCTTCCCCCCGCCTCCCCCCCTGGCCTCCGCCTCGTCGTCGTCCTCGGCCCAGTCGATGCCCAGTGGGTCCCAGGGGTCTTCCGAGTACCGCTTCAGCACGCGCGTCCAATGACGCGAAAGATCCTCTCCGCGCGGGAGGTCGCGCCACCAGCCCTCGCCACCCTCGAGGGGCAGCGAGGCGAGCGGGCGGCAAGGTGCCGGCTCGTCACGCGACCATCCAAAGTCCACCGCCGCGGGGAGCGCGGAGGACGAGGTGGTCGACGGAGCGATGACGATCGGGTAGGACCGAGAGGCGGACTCGGCAGCATCCGCTCCCTCTTCTCCTTTCGCCACCATCGCATCTTCCCTCCCCGCCCTCTCGTTCCCGCTCCTCTCGTTCTCCTCCGTCCAGGCGCGAAGCTGCGCTGGCGGCACATCGCGCACCGAGGTCACCACGCTGTACTCGTACGTCCGCACGTCCCACGGCCGCGCGGGCGCTGTCGCCTCCCGCCACCGACAGCCCGCGGGGAACGCCCCGCCTGGCAGCCGGGGCAGCGACGCGTCGGCGGCGGACGGGGCAAGAGACGAAGGCGAAGCGGGGGCGAGGGAGGACCGCGACGACCAGTCCAGTGACGGCTTCGGCGTGTCCTCCGTCTCGCTCGAGTCGCTCCAAAGCTCCCCTCGCCCCACGTGCGCCCCCTCGCTCGCGGCCGCGTCGCCCGCGCCTCCGGCGGGCCGGTCCGCCCGGTCGCCCGCGCTTCCGGCGGGCCGGTCCGCCTGGTCGCCCGCGCCCAGCGCGGCGCTCGCAAGCGCTCGCGCGTCGCCGCCGTGCGGGCCACCCTGGTGGCGCGAGACGTCGAAACGCCAGAAACCTCCGACGAGCACCGCGAGAAGCGCGAGAAGCGCTCCGAGGACCGCGCCGACCCTGCGCAACGCGCGCGACGTGTCTCCGCGCACGCTGCGGGTGGCTGCGGGACGTGGGGGGGGGGGGGGGGGGGGGGGGGGGGGAGGG
>PGFX01004050.1:0-10053 GCA_003612995.1 Prototheca bovis | reverse complement strand
GGGGGGAGGGGGGGGGGGGGGGGGGGGGGGGGGGGGGGGGGGGGGGGGGGGGGCGAGGAATGAACGGGGTGCCGCGAGGAGGGTGGAAGACGTCGGGAGGGGAGGGGTCGGGAAGGGCCCCGAGGAAGAGGCGGGGACGGGGAACGCGAACTCTCGGAGTCGGGTCCCGCGCGTCGCTCCACCAAGCGTCCACCGCGCCCACGGATGCTCGCCAAGCCTGCTGTCCGCATCGGGGCGGCACGAAGCGACGCGCGAGGGTGCGCTCGACCGCAGGACTCGCAGCCGGCTCGCGTGAACGACGCGCCTCTCTCCTCGCCTCCTCGACGCTTTTTCCAATCCTCAGGCCCTCACGCCCGCGCGTCCTGGTCGCGCTCGAGCGCAAGCCTGCAGCGCGCCTCCAGCAGCGCCGCGAGCTCGCCGCGCACGGCCTTGGAGGGCGAGCGCGCGAGCCCCGCGAGCGCGGGCCAGACGGCGTCGTGCGTCGTCGACCAGGCCTCGGGCCCGAGGCGCCGCAGCGCGCGGATGCCCTCGGCCGCCTGCGCGGCGTGCAGCGCCGACTCCCAGCCCGAAAGCGGCGCGTCCTCGTGCGCGCACGCCCAGCTCGCGGAGCGCGCCAGCAGCGCCACCGCCAGCGCCTCGAGCCGCGGCCGCGCCAGGCGCCGCAGCGCCTCGGGCGGCGGCGGCGAGGGGCCCTCGGGCGCCCGGGGCAGGCCCGGCGGCGCGGGAGGACCCTCAAGCACCACGTCCACCCAAGACCGCGCCCAAGGGCGGCCCCGAGGAAGAGGGGCGACGGGAGCCGAGCCGGACGCCTCCCGGTCGCTGGCGCCCTTGGTGCCCTCGCCGGCCGGGACGACGCCCTCGCCGGCGCTCTCGACGCCCTTGGCGGCCCTGTCAGGCGCCTCCTCCGCATCCTCCTCCTCGTCCAGCAGCCCTGCGGCGAAGAGGTGCGCGCGCACGGCGACCACCGCGCCCTCGGCGCTCTGGCGAAGCCGCGGCGGGCGCGGCGCACCGGCGAGGGCATCGAGCGGCGCGGAGGCCGCGGGGCGCTGGCCGCCGCGCGCGAGGTCGCCGATGCCCAGCGCGCTCTCGGAGAGCGCATCGAGCACCAGCACGGTGGCCTCGGGCGGCGCGGCGGCGGCAAACTCGCGCACGCCCGCGCCGAGCGCGCGCTGCAGGGCGAGCGCGGCCCGGGCCGGGCCCGGGCCCGGCGCCGCGCGTGCACCGCGCAGCGCGCCCGTGAGCGCCTCCGCGGCGGCCGTCCAGCCGGCCGGATCCAGCACCGCGCGAAGCTCGCGGAGGCTGCCGAGCGCGCGGCCCGCGCCGCGGCCGTCGCGACCGCCCGTCGCGGCCTCGGCCGCCAGCGCCCACAGCAGCGGCGGCAGCAGCGAGGGCGCGGCGCCCTCGTACTGGCACGACAGCGCGCGCACCAAGCGCGGCAGGTGCGCGGACACCAGAGTGGGCGGCAGCGGATACCGCGGTGGCGGCGCGCGCGCTGCGCCGCCGCCGGCCGCGTCGGCTCCGCCGCCGAGCGTCGAGCCGTCGGGCGCGGCGGCCGGGTCCGGCCCGGCCGAGGGTCCGGCGTCCGCGCGGGCCTCGGCCCAGGCTGCCGGTCCCTCGAGCAGCGGCGCGACGCCCGCGGCGACGAGCACGGGCCAGAGGCCGCAGCGCGAGAGCGTCTCTCCATCGCGCTCCGCAAGGCGCGAGATGGCCCCAGCGGCCGCCTCAGCGAGCGTCGGGCGCGGGTCGAACGCCACGAGCGCGCCCAGCGGCGCGAGCGCGGCGCGCAGCGCCTCGGCGGCCGAGGCTGGCCGCTTGGCGCGCGGGCCCAGGGGCGCGTCGCCGCGCGGCAGGCGCGCGGCGGCGGCGCGCGGCGAGTGGCGCGCAGCCGCGGCCGCGGCGCGCAGGCGCTCAGAGAGCGCCCCGCGGACCGCCTCGGCGCCGCCGCACGGCACCAGCGTGCCGTCCGCTGTCACCTCCAGGTCCGAGAGCGGCACCGCGGCGGGCGCCGAGGCGCCTCCGTCGGCGCGCCCGAACACGCCGCGGTCGGCCGCCGCCGCCACCTTGGCCACGACGTCGCCGAGCAGCGCCGCGGCGGAGGCGGCCAACGCCTCGCGCTCGGCGGGCAGCGCCGCTGCAGCGTCGCCCGAGCGCCTCGGCGGCTCGAGCGTCGAGGGCGCATACCCCGCGCCGTCCGCCGACCGCGGAGAGAGGGGCGGGGATGCGAACGCGTCCTCGGACCGAGGCGAGGTCGCGGGCGACGGGGCGGCGCCGAGCCCCCCACCCGACGACGGTGAGACGCCCGATGCAGGCTGCAGAAGCCGGTCGGTCGCCTCGGCGCCCTCCCCCGCGCCGGGGGCGTCGGCGGCGGCCGCGGCGGCCGCGCCACGCAGGACGACGGCGCCTGGGACGGTGCCCGGGACGAGGCCGTCGGCCCGCAGCACGGGCTCGCCCACGGCCAGCACGAGCGCCGAGACCAGCTCGTCTAGCAGGTCGTGCGGCCCGAACGAGGGCGACCCGCGGCGCGCCGGCGGGGAAGCGCGAGGCGCCGCGCCGGCGCCTGCGCTCGCCCCCTTCTCGGCCTCCCCTTCCTCCCCTCCCTCTGCCTCCTCCTCCGCGCTGGCGTAGAGCCCCGCGATGGCGGGACGGAGGCCCAGGAGCGCCGCCCGGACGACGCCGATGTCGACATCGGCCGCGCCGCGGGCGAGCACGGCGACGAGCTCGCCCCAGCCGGAGCGGAGGCCGCCGCCCGAGGCCGGGTCGCCGGCGGCCGCGGCGGCGGCGGCGGCGGCGCCCGCGACGCCCTCGACGGCGAGGCGCCGCACACCCGGCGAAGGCGCTTCGGAGAGCACGAGTCGCAGGGGCCGGAGGGCCTCGGCCTGGTGCGGGAGCCCCGGGAGCTCGCGGCGCTCGAGGAGGCGCGTGGCCACCTGCCTGAGCGCGTCGGCCGCGCAGGGCCCCGCTGCCGCGTCCGGGAGGCAGGCGGAGCGCGCGAGGTGCGCGCTCGCGAGCGCCCAGACGCGCTCCCAGGCGCGCTTGGGGCGGTGCGAGTTGGCCAGCGCGGCCTCGAGCACGCGTTGCAGCAGGTAGATGCGCGGGCGCTCGCGCGGGCCCGGGCCGCGGGCGCGCTGCGGCGGCACGTATGGCCGCAGCTCCTCGCGGCTCGCCGTGCAGAGCGCGCGCATGTAGTCCACGCAGCCGTCCGCGGACAGCCGTGGCGAGACGCGCAGCGCGCGCTCCACGTCCGCCGCGCCCGGGCCGTCCGCCCAGGCCGCGACCGCAGGCGGCACTGGCGCGTGCGAGGGCGGCGGCGCCACGACGCCCGTGCCCGGGCGCGCGGCCGCCAGGCCCAGCGCGGCCGCCCAGCGCCCGGGCAGCATGGCCCCGATGGAAGACTGCGCGGCGCGCGCGGCCTCCTCAGCGGCGCGCAGCGCCTCGCGGTCGGCGGCGTCAACGGCAGCGCGGTCGGGCCCGCCGGCCCGCGCGGCCTCGAGCTCGGAGAGCGCGCGCAGGATGGGCACCCACGCGGGCCCCAGCGCGTTCGCGTCGCGCGGCGAGGCCGCGAGGCGCGTTAGGCACGCCACGGCCGCGACCTGCACGGGTGGCGCGGGGTGCGCCGCCAGGCGCGGCGGCAGGCGGGCGGCGCCGCCCGGCCGCGCGCGGTCGGGGCCCGGCGGCGCCGGCGCGGCGCCGCCCCTGGCCGGGTCGAGAGCGGCCCAGTCGAGCGAGTCGCGCGGCCCGACAAGGCCCGCTGCGGCGGCGAGCTCGCGCGCGGCGCCCGGGAGCGCGAGCGGCGTGCGGAGCAGGCCCCCGAGGCTCGCGAGGCGCAGCAGCGCGCCGAGCGCGCGGGCGGCCTCCTGCGGCCCCGGCGCGCCCCAGAGCGCGTCCGCGAGCGCCGGCAGCAGCTGCGCCTCCGAGGCGAGCAACATGGGCCGCGCGTGCTGCGCGTGCGCGGCCTCGATCCAGCGGTTGCCGGCCAGCACGCCCGAGGCGGCCACCTCTGCGCGCACGGCCTCGCGGCGCGCGGCCTCGGCCGCCTGGCGCGCGCCCGCGCGGTCCCAGGACGACACCGCCGCGAGCGGCTTGAGCGCCGCGGCCAGGCGCGGCAGGCCCAGCGCCTCGGCCAGGCGGCCCACCTGGCCCGCGCCGCGGCCGCGCGCCGAGCCCGGGGCCGCGCCCACCGCGTCCGAGCCGGGCGCCACGGCGCCGCCGCCGCCCAGGTCGTCGGGGTCGACCGAGAACTCTGACGACGACACGCGGTCGTAGATGGCCAGCAGGCGGTCCGCGGGCATGATCGGGATCGGACCCCGCGTCGAAGGAGGCGCCGAGGAGGGCGGGGGAGACGACGGCTCGGAGACGAACGAGGACGGCGAGACGGCGCTCGAGGACGACACCGAGCCCGAGAAGGACGCGGGAGAGGCGGCGGCGATGCCGGAGGTGGCGTCGGCGGCGCCGGCGCCCGGCGTCGGGTACTGGTTTTCCGTCGCTGACGCGCCAGGGACACCGTTTCCCGTCGGTGGAGCCGCTCCGTCGTCGAGGCCGTCGCCCGCCGGTGGAGCCGCTCCGTCGTCGAGGCCGTTGCCGACCGACGGCGCCGCTCCGTCGTCGAGGCCGTTGCCGACCGACGGCCCCGCTCCGTCGTCGAGGCCGTTGCCGACCGACGGCGCCGCTCCGCCGGCGGCGCCGTTCTCCGAAGCCCGGCCCTTTTCCTCGGTCGTGTGTCCATTGTCCTGCGTCGCCCCTTCCTGCGCGCTCTCCCGGGCGTCTTCTTCCGCGCTCTCTTCGGTGCGTTCGACGACGGCCATGGAGACAAAGTCGTCCGGTCCGATGAGCCGTTCAGCGTGCGGGTTGTGGGCGTCAGTGTTGAGCATGACGATGGCAAAGGCGAGGATGTACGCTCCGTCGGCGGAGCAGACGCGGTCCGGGTTTTGGGCCGCGTAGCGATCTGCAAACTTTTGCACGATGCGGTCGATCTTCTGGGCTTCGCCTGGGAGGCGGAAGCCGCGCAGGAGCTCTCGCAGCGCCTGGTCCAGCTCGAGGCCGGCGTAGTCCTCGGCCTCGATCCAGGCGTGCATGACCGCCTGGCAGTCCTCGTCCGGGTCCCCGAACAGCTCGCCGAGCGCCACGGCGCCCAGCCGCGCGCGGTGCCGCAGCAGCCAGGCGGCCGCGCCGGACGCCGAGGCCGGCACCAGGCCCGCCTGCCGCAGCTCGGCCAGGCCCTTGCGCGGGTTGCGCCGGAAGCGCGCCACGCCCGCCTCGAACGAGCTCTTGACCGCCTTGGCAGCCTCTATCAGCGCGTAGGAGCCCTCGGCCGTGCCGGACACGGTCGCCAGGTCCTGCGCCGAGCCGTGGAACGTGGCCGCCGACGCCGAGGCAGAGGCCGAGGCGTCGCCGCGGTCCTCGTCGTCCCCGCCGTCCTCGCCCTCGTCGTCCTCGTCCTCGGCTGGGCGCAGCGGTCCCGCCCAGACGTCGAGGGCCTCGACGACGAGCGCGACAGCGCGGGCCGAGAGCTCGCGCACCGCCGCGTCGGGCGGGCCGTGGCGGCGCGCCTCGCGCTCGGCGGCCAGCAGCTGGCGCGCGGCGGCGGCGCGCGCCTCGGGCGTGGCGGGCAGGCTGGGCGGCACGCCGCCGCCCAGGTCGCCGCCGCCGACGCGCGCGATCGCGGCGAGCAGCCCGCGACGGTGCTCGTGCAGCAGCCGCTCGAGCGGGTCCGAGTCGCCGGGCACGCCGCCCAGCGCGCCGGCGCCCACAGCGCCCAGCAGCGCGCGCAGGCCGCGGCCGCGGCGGGAGCCGGACGAGCCCAGGCCGCCGCGGCCCGCGTCGCCAAATCCAGCACCGCCGGGGCCGCCCCCCAGGCGCCCGCCGCCGCCGACGCGGCCGAGCGCCCCCGCCTCGCCGCCGAGCGCGGGCCCGTCGAGCGCCGCGAGGCCCGCGCCGACCAGGGCCGCGAGCGCGGCGGGCGCCGCGGGCGGCGCGTCGGCGCCATGCGTGGGCTCGAGCAGGCGGTCGGCGTTGACGAGCGGGTCGCAGCCGGGCCCCAGGTGCGAGGGCGCATCGGAGGCGAGCGCCGAGAGCGCGAGCGAGGGCAACGGCAGGCGGCCCGCCGAGGCCGCCGAGCTCGAGCCGCCGAGGCCGAGGCCCAGGCCGAGGCCGAGGCCACCGCCGGAGGAGACCGAGCCGCCGCCGCCGCCGCGACCGCCGACCAGGTCGACGGCGCCCGAGCCGCCGGGGCCGGCGGCGCCCCCCGGGCCGTTGCCGCCACCGAGCATCGCGAGCCCGCCTGCGGCGACGGCGCCCTCGCCGAGCGCGGCCTCGGCGGCCTCGGCGACGGGATCTCCGGCCGAGGAGACGGCTCCGCCGGCGGCGCCGAGCGGCGGCCCGAGCAGGTAGGCGTAGCGCCCCTCGTGGGCGTGGGCGCGCGTGGCCGGGTGCGGCGAGGGCTCGTGGACGCCTAGGGCGTCGTTGGCGCCGGTCGAGTCGAGCGCGGCGCGCAGCGCCTTGACGCTGCGCTCGTAGAGGTCCGAGGCGTTGAGCGAGCAGTCAAAGTTGACGTAGACGTCGACGAGCGTCCTGGGCTCTGCGGCGACGGCGGCCAGCAGCCAGGCGGCGGCCG
Organism: Prototheca bovis; assembly: GCA_003612995.1. Lineage (NCBI taxonomy): Eukaryota > Viridiplantae > Chlorophyta > Trebouxiophyceae > Chlorellales > Chlorellaceae > Prototheca > Prototheca bovis. Next base: position 3,443 of record PGFX01004050.1, on the reverse strand, counting down.
CAGCGGCCGGGGCGCCCGCGGTGCGCTGCGCCGGGTCCTCGAGCGGGCGCAGGCCCAGGAGTGCGTAGAGCGCCCCCAGCTCGGCCTTGGCGCCCGCGCGCAGGCGCGGCGAGCGCAGCACGGCCGCGAGGCCGGCGGCGGCGGCGCCAGCGAGGCCCGCGTCGCGCGCGCACGAGTTGCGCAGCAGCGCGAGGCAGATGGGCGCGCGCAGCGGCGCGGCGGCCGCGGGGCGAAGCGCCTGCCAGTCCCGCGCCGGGTCGGCGAGCGCGCGCGCGAGCAGACGCAGCGCCAGCAGGCGGCCGGCGGCGGCCTCGTGCGCCGCGGGTGAGCCGGGGTGGCCCACGTCGCGAGCGGCCTGGCGGCAGAGCGCGCCCAGCAGCGCGGCAGCGTCGCGCTCCGCGGGGCGCAGCAGGCGCAGCTCGCGCGCGTGCGCGCCGCCCATCTGCCGCAGCAGCGCGCGGCGCGGGTCGCGCGGCGTCGCCGGCGGCGAGGGGGGCGGCGCCGCCGCCGGGGCGGCGGGCGGCGATGCGGCCCGCGCGGCCGCGGCGCCGGGTGCCGCGGCGGGGCTCGCGCCAGCGGCCCTGCCTTCGGGCGAACTCGGCGCCGCGGCGGGCGCGTTGCCATCCTGCCCCGGCCCAGCCCCCGCGCCCCTGCGCGCGCCGTGCGAGGCGACGCCGAGGTCGCCGCGGTCGGAGCCCTTGCCGCCCTTGCCGACGGCGAGGAGCGCCTCGCGCTCTGCTTCGACGGCGGCGGCGGCCTCGCGGCCGGGCACGAGCTTGGCGAGGCGCGGCATGCCCGCGGCCGCGATGCCTGTCGCGAAGCCGTGCGCGGCGGCCTGCGCGGCGCCGGCGAGACCGGGCGGGGGGCCGGCGGGGGGGGGTAGCTTGCCGAGGTCGTCGTCCTCGTCCTCCGACTCGCCCTGCGCGCGGCCCGACGCGTCGCCCGTCGCGGCCGCGTGCAGAGCCGATGCGGACGCCATGGCGCCCTGCACGGCGGCGCCGATGCCATCCGCAAAGGCTCGCAGGCCCGCGGCCGGGGGTGCCCCCGGCGGGGCGGCCGCGTCCGAGGCGGGCGGCGCGGGGGAGGCGCGCGGCGAGGGCGGCGCGGCGGCGGCGGCCGTCGCGGCAGTGGGCGCGGCGGCGGCCGCGGCGGCGCCGGCGGAGGCGGGTGCGGCCTGGTCGGCGCCCGCGGCGCCGGGGGTGGGCCGGGTGCTCGGGCCGCCCGCCGCAGCGTCTCCGCTGACGGCGGCGTCCCAGAGCGCCCTCTCGAGGCCGCGCAGGTCAGCGGCCTCGGCCATAGAGGCCATGGCAGCCGTGCGGCCGTCCGGTGCGGGCTCCGAGTCCGGCGGCAGCGCCGGTGGCGGGCCGGACGCGGTGGTGGGCTGGTCGGGGAGGTCGTCCGAGGGCGAGGCAGCCCGGCGCGGCGAGGTCGGGTCGCGCGGCGGGAGCGGCTGCAAGGCCCCGCGCGCGGCCGCAGCGCCCGCGCCGTCGGCGTCGGAGGCGGCGCCGCCGGGCCTGTCGGCGAGCGCGGGGCGGCCGGCCGCAAAGCCCGCGGCGATCGCGCGGCCGACGCGCGGCGTGGCGTCTCCGTCGCCGGCGCCGGCGCCCGTCTGCCTTTCCCAGGCGTCCGCGATGCCCTCGTGCTCAGCTCGCGCGAGCGAGGTGTTGACGACCTGCAGCGCGGCGCCCGTGGCCGCGGCCGCGACCTCTGGCGCTGGCGACGAGAGCGCGAGCGCGAAGAGCGCGCGGAAGCACGAGCCAAGCGCGTCGCCGTGGAGCGTCAGGCGCTCGGCGGTCCCGAGCGTGAGAGCGGCGCGCACGACGGCGAGCTGCACGTCCTTGGAGGCCGAGCCGGCCGCGCGGCACGCCAGGCCCGCCGCGGCCGTCGGCACCGAGCCGTCGCCCGCCCGCCCGCCGGGCGACGACTCGCCCGTCAGCAGCGCGCGGGCCGCCAGGCGCTGCAGCAGACGCAGGGCCGCCGTCTGCACGGCCGGAGCGCCCGTGTCCAGCGCTGCGCCGATCAGAGACAACAGCTGGCGGGAGGGGAAGAGGGACGGAGGGAGGGGGAGAGGGGGTCGCGAGGAGAGGGCAGAGGGGTGGGGAGGGGGTTGCGAGGGGACAGCAGAGGGGACGGCAGCGGCAAAAGGGCAAGGCGAACGGGCTCGGCGAAAGGCCGGCCGGTGGCCGCTCATGCAAGCCCCCTCGCATCCTCCGTGCGCGATTCCCGGCGGTCACGACTCCCGGCCGAGTCCGCGTCCGTGTCCGCGTCCGCGTCCGCGTCCGCGTCCGTTCCGCTCCGCCCCGCCCCGCCCCGCCCGCCCGGCGCGCGCGCCCTCTCGCAGCCACCCTCTCGCCTCCAGCCCGGCCCCACCCCGCCCCCGGCATCCGCTCCCGCTGCCGCTCTCGCTCTCCCCTTCCCCCCTCCCCCTCCCCCTCCCCTTCCCCCCCTCTCTCGTCTCCCCCGCTGCGCGTCGCTCGCTCCGCCACCCTCGGCGCGCTGCGTTCTGTTGGCGACCCCGTCCTGCGCTCCGCCTGCCCGCCGCGGGGGGGGGGGTGGGGGCGCACCTGCGAGGCAACGTCGAGGGGCAACGGAGAGGCCAGCAGCGCGCCGTGATCGCTCTGGATGGCATCTGCGCAAAGGGGGGTGGCGTCGGGACGTCACGGATCGAGCTCTGGCGCGCCGGATCGCGCGGGCGGGCGGCCGAGGCCGCGGCGGACGGTGAGTGCGCGCGGCGGGGCGCGGCGCGGGGGCGCACCGATCGCTCGCTGGACGCGGTTGCGCAGGTCTGCCTGGAAGCGGTACGGGGACTCTTCCGCAATGGTGGTGAGGTCCTGGAGAAAAAAGGCACGCAGTTGCGCGGCCGAGAGCGCGGGCGGGCCCGCGGGGCTCGCCATCTCGACACCCGGCGACGCGACTCGGTGCGTGGGGTGCGGAGGGGGAGTGGGGGAGGAAGGGGCGTGGGGGGGCTCGGCTCAGCGTGGCATCGCCCGGCGCGGAGAGCGCGCTTGATTGCGGGCGCTCGGCCGCGCAAATCGAGCGACCTACGCGGACGACAGTGCGGCTCTGCGCCGGCGACCGCAAGCCTCGGTCCGAACGCAGATCTCCCGGGCGCCGGCGCCCGCCCGCGCCTCCGCGCGCCCGCGCACTCTCCGCCGGCTCCTCCCGCCGGCCGTGCGCACTCCTCTCTCCGCCCGCCCCCCGCGCCCGCCGTGCGCACTCCTCTCTCCGCCGGCTCCTCCCGCCGGCCGTGCGCACTCCTCTCTCCGCCGGCTCCTCCCGCCGGCCGTGCGCACTCCTCTCTCCGCCGGCTCCTCCCGCCGGCCGTGCGCACTCCTCTCTCCGCCCGCCCCCCGCGCCCGCCGTGCGCACTCCTCTCTCCGCCGGCTCCTCCCGCCGGCCGTGCGCACTCCTCTCTCCGCCGGCTCCTCCCGCCGGCCGTGCGC